>OX595838.1:0-10000 GCA_951392215.1 Epirrita christyi | reverse complement strand
CGAAACAGTACGGTAAGCCTTGCAGATTTTTTGTGCGAAGCCTCTCTGCAGTGAATCCAGCTGTTTTCGGACCATCAGTTTCTCTACTGCAGGAGACCACGCACTTGCAGCGTACAGCACAATAGGCTCCACCACTGAGACATAAATCGTCCGGATGATCTCCCTGTTCAGACCCCAGCTCACCCTTGCCGCGCATGCTAGATGTTTGTATATATCCGCCGCTTTCCTACAAGTGGCGGTTACATGCGCATTAAAGGTGAGCTTCCTGTCAATGATCAGTCCAAGGAGTTTCATCTCATCCACCAGATCCAGTCTCACTCCAGCCATATGTATAACTGGGGGGTCGAACTTCAGCTTCCTCGTGACAAGCATTGCACTTGTCTTATGCGCAGCGAAGTTAAGCTTATTTTCGGCCCCCCAGTCCACGACGGCCCCCAGCGCAGCATCTGCCTCCCGCTGCAAGTCCCCAACATGATGCGACGAGAAAACCAACACGACGTCATCCGCATATGCCTGACAATATGCACCCAGACCAGCCATTTTCTGCAAAAGGGAGTCCAAGATCAAGTTCCAAAAGGTAGGTCCACCAATGGAACCCTGGACACAACCTTTTGTGGTACCCTTTTCACTGGTCTCCCTAGCGTAATTAACGCAGATACGTCTGTTCTCCAGGTACGATATCACCAAGGCGTATAGGTTTTTCGGACAACCTTTTGCCTGTAATTGTCGCTTAAGGGCCGGCCACCACGCGTTATCGAAGGCGCCCTCTATGTCAAGTGAGACCAGAAGCACCAGCTTCTTAGCTTCCTGTTCCGATCTTACATAGCTCACAAGGTCATAGAGGGCGTCCTCGGTTCCGCGCTGCGGCATGAAGCCATACTGACCATGATGCAATGTGGGAAGGATGTGCCACTGCAGGCGCCCCACCAAGAGTTTTTCCAGCACCTTCCCCAGTACTGACAGCAGACCTATAGGCCTATAAGACTTAGGATGGGTGTAGTCCTCCTTACCCGGCTTGCGAATGATGCAAACATGCGCAATTTTCCACTGTACCGGAAAATAAGCAAGAGCTAAGCATCTATTTGCCAGGGCAAGGAACACCTTCCTGTCTTTCTTGATGGCTGCCATACAAATGTCTGCTGTCAGACCATCGGGTCCAGGTGCCTTTTTGGGGTTAATGTATCTCAATACCACCTCCAGCTCAGCATCAGTGAAGAGAGGATCATCCTCTGAAAGGTAGTTCAATTCCAAGATTGATCTTCCTTCCGTGAGGTCCCTGATCCGCATGTGCTGTTGGCTCTCAGAAACTACAGAGTCATCCGGATAGAACGTCCTAGCCAGAAGGTCCGCCGATTCTTTCGGAGTAAGCGTTTGCCCAGATGGGCCCCGCAACAGCGTGTCCTCCTGCCTTCTTGCTGTATTCCGGATGACTCTATAGATTCCGTCCCACATGCTCTCCCTCTCCTGTCGGGAGCAAAACTCCTTCCACGAGCGAGTCTGTGCCTCCACCGCGCTGGAGGTGTAGAGATCCTTGGCCTGAAGGTACTCCTCCACAACATACTGTCTTCGACAAGGGGCCGCATGGCATATACGTCTCCTCTTTGTCGCCGCATCACGCTTGAGACGATCCAGGTCCACAGACCACCATGGTGGCCTCGCGTCTGTCTTTCGTGCACCTATCTTCGGTATGGCTCCCTCACACGCCTGGTGAATACTGTCAACATACCCGGCGACCATGGACTCGAGTCCCCCAGGATCCAATACTCCCTGCACGGTGCCGGGAGTAACCGCATTCGACAAAAGGGCGGCACCAAACCGTTCACCAAACTCAGACCACTTTGCCTTCCTTGTGTTGTAAATGCGTGTTGAGATGGCCCGCAATGGTTCCAGAGCCTTCTCCAAACGCAACGAGAAGGTAATCGCATTATGGTCCGAGGTAATAAGGTTTCGGTCCACCCTCCAGCCCTCCGCCCTACCCAGCAGCGATTGGCTACAAGCAGTCACATCCACCACACTAGTACGGCTTCCTCCACGCGAGTGCACCTCAAACGTTGGCACATGTCCAACATTAAGGATCTCCAAATCCATAGCCGCCAAGAAAAGATTGTAGGTTGCACCACGATCATCCTCAGCAACACTACCCCACCATTGACTCCATGCATTGACATCACCCCCCACGATGATATTTTCAGTGCCCAACTTGCCGATAATCCGCCTTGTCGCCTCAATATAGTGATCTATATCTTCGTCGCCCTCATAGTATACGGATAGGACTCCGAGCATTAGCTGACCCGCCTTAATACGGATGGCCACTATGTTCTCAGTTACGAGCTGCGGGTCATGAATGACCTCCAGCTTGTCCCCGTATACTACAATGGCGGACTTCACTGGCTTCTGACGTCCAAGGGTACACTGGATTACCTGTGTACCTGGTGGCTGCTTTGTGAAACCCACACCACCCACATAAGGCTCCTGAATGAGAGCGACTGACACCCCTCTCTCATGGGAGGTCTGGTGCAACTCAGCTGTGGCAAGCTTGGAGCGCTGGAGGTTTGCCTGCACAAAGTGTAATAATGCAGGTCTATTGTCCCTAACTGGGATGTGCCTACAAATAACCGCTTGGGAGCCCTCAGCAATATGAGACTCGGGATCTCGCTATGCCATCCCATTTCTGCCTCTCCCGACACTCATCACTAAAGGCACAATGAGCCTGATCCTCCCTGCGAGCCCTCACGCAGTTCGTGCAAGACGCGGGCTTCCCTTCCGCCCGCTCAGGACACTCCCTCCAGGTGTGTGTACCTCCGCAATGGCTGCAGAGGTCGGTTTTCTCCCTGCATATAGCCTTTGTATGACCATACGCTAGGCATCTGGTACATTGCATCAGCGGGGACTGGTCCTCGAGCGGGCTTCTCTGAATGCCTACATGCACAGTGCCAGCCTGCGTCAGACTGCTCCAGATACCGGGTGAGACCTCGAGCACCGGGTGGCAGATGTGAGGGTTCCGGGCACGCTTACGGTAGCGAACTCTCATCGTCTCAGTCGCCTGCGCACCTCTAAGCAAATGCTTGTTTTGTGCCCTCAAATGATCTATAATCTCCTCATTAGTGTAGCATGAGAGGACACCCCTCACGCACACAAGAGGGTTACTTTTCTTAGGCTCTTGCACAGAGAGGCCTTCCCCCAACCGAACCCTTCCCTTAACCAGAACGAGGTCCTCACTGCTTGCGCAACTGAGGATCACCTTCTGATTCTTCGCCTTCCTCACTCGATCAACTTTTGCCCCTGTCTCCTTGAGATCCAGAGCTGCCTCAATCCTGTCAATGACGTTTTCTGAGGTGAGCTTGGGGTCACTTGAGGACACTATCAGGGTATGATTTGTGGGCTGAGACTGTTTGGCCACCGCTTGGGCGTATGACTGAGGCCTCTCATGCTTGCTCAGCTCCATCATTCCCCTGCTAATTTCCCCAAGCGTCTGTTTCATCTCAACCATAGTGAGCTCTGCGTCTAGACTAGGCACCTGCTGGTGTTGTGCCTGGCACCGGACGTCACGTAACACCTTGAGCTCCGATGTTATAATCTCAAGGCGCTCCTCCAAGGGCCCAAAGTGACCGGCAAGGTCATGCACCGGGTGAGGCACTACCGGCGGCGGTGGTGGAAGAGACACTGGTTTTGATACCGATGCGGAGATCTCCCTCAGCATCGACTTCATCTCCCCTATGTCATCCTCTAGCCTCCCCGCGCAGCTATGCTGCGAACAGGGGGAAGGTGGTGAAGGGGGAGCCTGGAGTGGGTGCGCAATACGCTCTGTGAGCTCATTCATCTGCCTACGCAACTCATCCAGCTGGTTGGACACATTTATGACTCGTGTCCCCAGCCTGGAGAGCTCAGCGTGGACATCATCCCACTTTGGGCCACCATCGTGGTGTTCTCCCGCACCCCTCCCCCGCTCCTCGCGAACCGACGCTTCCAATGCCTTAAGGGCCTGCTCTATCTCTCTAATACCCTTGAAAGGCTCAAGAGTCTCATACCCGAGCCAAGAGCGGACGGCCCTGGTCTCCTCCAGTGAACCACTAATGTCAACACGTGCGAGGCTGAGCTCCTCGATAACCCTCTTACGCATATCCGCCATTTCCCTGGTATGTGCTCTTTCAATATTTACGAGCTCCTTGGCGTGATGGCCTCTCGCTCTCTCCAGACTATGTTTGTGTCTTGCTCTGGAGTCAGAGAGGCCAAGGACCGATTCATACAGGGCGGCAAGGCATTCATGAGCTATGATCTTACATTCTCGTTTCATATTGCCGGCCGCCTCCAACGCATCCTTGCCCCTCTGCAGGTAATCGTTGGCCGTCCTGGTCGCCTCATCCATAAGCACCGTGGTCTTTTTGCAAGGAGTAAGGAACATAACACTGTCTCTCCTGCTGGAACCACCCACCTCCGATCCGAATTCAGAGTCTGAATCACAGTCATCAGTGTCACTCGCAACCCGAACCGGGAGCTGGATTTCAAGTTCCCGTAGGGAGCAGTCTACCACCGCCAGGGTATCAATTGGAGGGGCATCATTCTGTTCAGGAGGAGGGGAGGCAGCACTACGAGTCGCCTCCCGAACAACCACCTTATCCCGGAGCGACTTCGACGCTCTCTTAACCACGAATGGGACTGGCCCTGCAACCCCTGCAGCCGCAGACCTGGTGGGCGCCTTGCTGAGTGACTTGGTGGACGAGGTTGCCGACGCAGTAGAAGCCTTCGACGTAATAGAGGCCTTCGACTTGGACGATGTATTTGACCTGGCAGACATCGCAATGGAAACCAAAAACCAACCCGCTCACACTCAAAAGTAAGTACACAATAGGTACGCAGTAGGTACGACAATAAACCCAATAAAAATGTGAAAAGACAAATTCCAAAATAAAAACCGTACGATTATTTGGCAAAAATAAATAAAAATAAAAATTAAAATAATTGCAATTAAATTCATAAAAAATAAGAAAAACGATAAAGCATAAAATAACGTGTGATGTTAGCTCAATTCATATACAGTGAAATACCAAAATAATAAGAACTCCAAAGTATTAAAATAATAAAAAAAAAAATTTCTCTTGGCGCCAAAAGTTTATATTAGAACAGTAGTATAATTACCACCGAATTAAAACAAATTTACAAAATAAAAATTCTAATAAAATTAATTAAACTCAAATCAAATCACACCACTAAAATACCTTTCTGACGCCAAATGAAATCAGAACTTCAATCATAATAAAAATCAAAATAAAATTCTAAAAAAAATTCTAAAAATTCCTTAAAAATTCTAAAAACCCAATCAAAATAAAATCAACTCACTTATTTACCTAAACCATTAAAACTACTACTCAATTAGAATAAATACAAAATTCCAATAATTATCTCCTTAAAAATCCAAATAAAATGTCTATTCAAGATGACTATGATGATAACTTTAATGAGTCAAATAATTTAAAAATTTAAAAATTTAAAAAAAAAAAAAAAAAAAAAAAAATAATTCAAATAAATTAAGTCCCCCTCAAGCGCAATTCTGAAATTCCCAACTATGTAGATTCACTAGAACTATCAAATATACCAACTCAATTCCGACACCAACTCAGCAAATTGACATTCAGTAATTTATCGAAAAATTAGAAAATAATAATAAAAATCTTCAAATAGCAATTAAATGCCAAAAATTAGTTAAACTAATAAAAATAAAGTCTTACATCAATAAAAAGTTAAAAGAAATAAATTACTTAAATTAAATTAAAATTGATTAATCAAAAATTAAATCAAAATTGTAGATTAAAATTCAAACAATAATAAGATAAAATATCCAATAATAAGTTACTTCGTTTTCCCAACTACCCAATTTCCAAACGTTACCTAAAAATAAACTTTTAACTAATTTTTACTGAATTTTTATCGAAACTAAATCAATAACATAATAAAAATTAAATCAAAATGGCTTGCGTGTGTGACTCCTGGTCCCCTCCCGCAAACTGCTTCTCCTCCGCCCACTCAGTTGTGGAGTAGATGCCCTCGAAGTTTTGAGGGTTGAGGAGTTGAAGCTGATGATGATGCTGAGTAGTCCCCGCAACCGACGCCCTATCTTGATCCGCAAACAGCTCCCCCCCAGCTCACTCAGCTGAGGTGAAGGTGCACCTCGAAGCTCGAAAGACGAAGAGCTGGAGCTGGTAGTGGTGATGAGTAGTACACGTGGGCAGAATTCTACACCACCTCGCAAAAAGCTCCTCTCCAGCTCACTTGGCTGAGTAGCAGATGCCCTCGAAATTCGAGGGTCGAGGAGTTGGAGCTGATGATGATGATGAACAGCTAGCGTGGGTGATGTCCTATCCTTTTGCGTAAACCACACCTTCCCAGCCCAAACGGCTAAAGAGATAGCACTATCAGAGCCCGAAGTCAAAGGGTCACAGAGGGGGGGGGGAGAAAAGTGTCAGATGTATGAGGGTCCAGAAGTGTTTGAGTAATCAAACAGGGGGGGTAGGTTTTAAGGGGGGGGGGGCGTAGAAAATCAATCAGATTTGATCTAGGACGCACCGTTCCAGAGATGCAAGCTTTTTTCGGGTTTGTTTCACTTCACGAAAAAGTCCGAACCCCCCAATAATGCCCGTAACTCCCGAAATCCCGATGCCAGCACCCAGTGACCAGTGCACGTCTATAGCAGGCAGAAAATACCGCACTTCAAGCTTTTTCCCGGACCAAAACTCCTCCGGCGTCCCGAACAATCGTCTTCCAAGCGAAAATGCCCCAACCGAGAACACCGCAAATAGATTTTCTGGAAACCAGGTCAGGATACGTAGGACACTTCGTAAAAACGCTGTATCTTTGCGAGTTTCAAAGCCAGAAAACTGGTTCCAACTCCAGGGCGCAGATACTGAGCTTGCGGAGAATTCTATTCTGCTTCCGCTTTCTGCGGGGAGCTCCCCACTGACCAGGTACCTTCGGAAAACCAAAGGTCGTCTCCCTGCCAAATGGTGACAGCCAGCGTTGCACTTTCTTCTCGGTCTTCAGTAACAGCTGGTTCTTCAAATTCTACTACCCGGGAAAAATCGGTCAGGAACCTCCTTCCAGGATTTTCTTCCAGAATTATCCAAAAACTTGGTGCTGGTGAGCTGGTTACTAGTCTATATCGGAGACAAACCACGATATCGCTTCTCGTAAGAGAACGGATTTGATGTTATTTTTACGATCCGACACACGGTTTCAGAGATTTCAGGCTCTTTCAATTTACAAAGTTAAAATTACAGTCCAAACACAGTTTCAGAAGGTCCTGCCATCCAGGGAAAACGCTATAACTCCAAGACCACTTCTTCAAAAAATCCAAAACTGGGATCAGTGCCTAGGGTCTGAATTTTGTGGCTTCGTATAATATTTCAGGTGGAGGGTCGTTACTGAAAATCTTACGCAATTATCCCCCGAAAAATAAGTGATAAATACCACGACGGCAAATGTTTTCTTTCCTCCCTTGGTGTACCGAAAACTCTCCTGCTCGGAAACCAGAGGTCCCAGAAATCCCACAAAAGCACCAAAGTGACAGTGCTGAAATTCCCCTTCCTGTAATATAATTTTCAGGAACACTTTCAACTGAAATTTTTTCAGGTTTTTTCCCAAATCTTCAAACGGGGTTGTGTGGATGAATTCAAGAAGCAATCTACTGGCTCCGTCTCAAGTTCAGGTTCAGGATTCCCCGAAAAAAGTGAGTCACGTGATCACAAACAGTAGGTAATTCTTCCCCTAGTTCGCCGAAATCATCTCAGCCCATGAACCCGCAGTCACAAAAATCCAAAATTGGCGTCACCTTGTAGGGCCTGAAATTATCTACAATCTGTGTGTTTTACAGCCTAGGTCGTCGCTGAAGAAAAATAGTAAATAGATCCGGAATCTCAAAACTCACAAATGCCAACAATTTAGTATTGGATTCCGCTCCTCGGTTCACCAAAAAGTGCCGGCGCTCGGAAACCCGAAATGATAAAAATCACAAACTGGCATCAAATTAAAGGGCCTGAAATTTGCCAAATTATATAATTTTTCCAGGGTATGTCGTCGCTGCAGATCCCGAAAGAAACTCTCCCAAAGTACATACACTGATTTTAATTTCACAAAAATTTTCCTAAGTCCCAATTTATGAAATTATTGAAAAATATAAAAACGCGAAAAATTCTAATTTTAAATCGTCCACAAACCGACGGTAAAATAAAGCTGCCAAAAGTCCTGGTTCACTGAAATACGAACACGTGGTTTTCAGTTTTTAGGTCATAGAGGACAAGTGCATGGCTGAAAAAAGTTTTAAAGTTCACGAGATGATGCACTGTCACTATACCTTTAAATCGAGTCCAGAAAAAGTATGGGGTGCCGCGTAAAATCGTCCAGCGTTTGCGGAAAACCGTTTCCCCAGCAAGTTTTTGTGGTTAAACGCCCACAAAATGGCGCACCTGTTAACACTTTCTCTGAAAATTCAGTGTTCCACTCACTCAATCGAAACGGTTTCTTTACACTTCTCGATTTTAGCACGAAATACAACTTTTGGCACAAAAATCACTCAAATCGGCGCGTTTCACTATTTTAACGGATTTTTCGAGCGCGGAGTCGCTTTAAAACGCAGCGTACTCAACCGCGGTGAGTTGCAGACTGGTTAGGTTAGGTTAGGTTAGGTTAGGTTAGGTTAGGTTAGGTTAGGTTAGGTTAGGTTAGGTTAGGTTAGGTTAGGTTAGGTTAGGTTAGGTTAGGTTAGGTTAGGTTAGGTTAGGTTAGGTTAGGTTAGGTTAGGTTAGGTTAGGTTAGGTTAGGTTAGGTTAGGTTAGGTTAGGTTAGGTTAGGTTAGGTTAGGTTAGGTTAGGTTAGGTTAGGTTAGGTTAGGTTAGGTTAGGTTAGGTTAGGTTAGGTTAGGTTAGGTTAGGTTAGGTTAGGTTAGGTTAGGTTAGGTTAGGTTAGGTTAGGTTAGGTTAGGTTAGGTTAGGTTAGGTTAGGTTAGGTTAGGTTAGGTTAGGTTAGGTTAGGTTAGGTTAGGTTAGGTTAGGTTAGGTTAGGTTAGGTTAGGTTAGGTTAGGTTAGGTTAGGTTAGGTTAGGTTAGGTTAGGTTAGGTTAGGTTAGGTTAGGTTAGGTTAGGTTAGGTTAGGTTAGGTTAGGTTAGGTTAGGTTAGGTTAGGTTAGGTTAGGTTAGGTTAGGTTAGGTTAGGTTAGGTTAGGTTAGGTTAGGTTAGGTTAGGTTAGGTTAGGTTAGGTTAGGTTAGGTTAGGTTAGGTTAGGTTAGGTTAGGTTAGGTTAGGTTAGGTTAGGTTAGGTTAGGTTAGGTTAGGTTAGGTTAGGTTAGGTTAGGTTAGGTTAGGTTAGGTTAGGTTAGGTTAGGTTAGGTTAGGTTAGGTTAGGTTAGGTTAGGTTAGGTTAGGTTAGGTTAGGTTAGGTTAGGTTAGGTTAGGTTAGGTTAGGTTAGGTTAGGTTAGGTTAGGTTAGGTTAGGTTAGGTTAGGTTAGGTTAGGTTAGGTTAGGTTAGGTTAGGTTAGGTTAGGTTAGGTTAGGTTAGGTTAGGTTAGGTTAGGTTAGGTTAGGTTAGGTTAGGTTAGGTTAGGTTAGGTTAGGTTAGGTTAGGTTAGGTTAGGTTAGGTTAGGTTAGGTTAGGTTAGGTTAGGTTAGGTTAGGTTAGGTTAGGTTAGGTTAGGTTAGGTTAGGTTAGGTTAGGTTAGGTTAGGTTAGGTTAGGTTAGGTTAGGTTAGGTTAGGTTAGGTTAGGTTAGGTTAGGTTAGGTTAGGTTAGGTTAGGTTAGGTTAGGTTAGGTTAGGTTAGGTTAGGTTAGGTTAGGTTAGGTTAGGTTAGGTTAGGTTAGGTTAGGTTAGGTTAGGTTAGGTTAGGTTAGGTTAGGTTAGGTTAGGTTAGGTTAGGTTAGGTTAGGTTAGGTTAGGTTAGGTTAGGTTAGGTTAGGTTAGGTTAGGTTAGGTTAGGTTAGGTTAGGTTAGGTTAGGTTAGGTTAGGTTAGGTTAG
>OX595837.1:18012627-18053617 GCA_951392215.1 Epirrita christyi | reverse complement strand
AGGCCAGGGCGCATCCCGAAAACCTAGGCCCCCAAAATGCCAAAGATGGCGGACTGCAGTGGGGAGGGGGTTTTAGTCGGTAGGCTGCCTTCTCTCAAGGCAGAATCCGACATAACTGCGGTACCCTTCGCGGTATCCTTTGAGGATTTCCCCCTCCTCCGCAAAAAAAAAAAAAAAAAAAAAAAAAAAAAAACCTAACCTAACCTAACCTAACCTAACCTAACCTAACCTAACCTAACCTAACCTAACCTAACCTAACCTAACCTAACCTAACCTAACCTAACCTAACCTAACCTAACCTAACCTAACCTAACCTAACCTAACCTAACCTAACCTAACCTAACCTAACCTAACCTAACCTAACCTAACCTAACCTAACCTAACCTAACCTAACCTAACCTAACCTAACCTAACCTAACCTAACCTAACCTAACCTAACCTAACCTAACCTAACCTAACCTAACCTAACCTAACCTAACCTAACCTAACCTAACCTAACCTAACCTAACCTAACCTAACCTAACCTAACCTAACCTAACCTAACCTAACCTAACCTAACCTAACCTAACCTAACCTAACCTAACCTAACCTAACCTAACCTAACCTAACCTAACCTAACCTAACCTAACCTAACCTAACCTAACCTAACCTAACCTAATACGGCTCTTGATGTGCAAGGACGTGCCAATGCCGCACTCGGGTATGTTCGGGAGTGGGGTGTCGTTAACAAGCTCAAGTTTGCTCCACACAAAACTAAAGCCATGGTTATCACGCGGAAACTAAAGTACGACACACCACGCCTGAGCATGGGCGGGATCGGCATTGACATGTCCAAAGAGATTAAGATTTTGGGCCTTATTATTGATAACAAGCTAACCTTTAATACACATGTAGCACACACCTGCCGTAGGGCTTTAAATCTCTACAAGCAGCTATCAAGGGCCGCAAAGATCCACTGGGGACTTCAACCGTCGATAATCAGGACGATTTACACGGCGGTGGTAGAACCCGTCGTTATGTATGGGGCGAGCGCATGGGCACCTGCGACTAATAAGTTAGGCGTTAGAAATCAGTTTGACGTGGTGCAGCGTGGGTTTGTACAGAAAATAATAAAGGCCTATAGGACGGTGTCACTCAACTCGGCACTATTGCTCGCTGGGCTCCTTCCATTGGACATAAGAGTCAGGGAAGCAGCCTCACTTTATGAGGTAAAGAAAGGTTATTCGCAGCGAGCAATAGGAGACCGAGACGTGGAGGTACCAATGCCCTTTATGGACATGCCGCATCCTGCGCAGCGAGCCACATCGAAATTTATTTGTCTGATGAACGGTGCGGAATTAGAACAGCACTACAACATCAATGGCCTGAACATATTTACCGATGGCAGTAAAATCGAGGGGAAAGTCGGCGCGGCATTATCCGTTTGGCATAATGGCGTGGAGATTAGTACCCGAAAACTAAAGCTTGAACAATACTGCACCGTTTATCAGGCAGAATTGTTGGCTTTGAATGAAGCGACGAGCCAAGCCCTAGACAGCAAGATACAAAGTTGCAACATTTACTGTGACTCGCGGTCCGCCCTCGAAACCGTAGTTAACAACGCTTCCCCACACCCGCTAGCGTTTAGAGCAAGAGCAAATATCAATAAAATAATTGCAAAAAATGGTTCTTTGAATTTATTTTGGATTAAAGCACACGCGGGGTTGGTGGGAAATGAAAGGGCGGACGAGCTAGCAAAAAGCGCGGCGCTGCGTTGTAAAACTAAACCTGACTACGAACAGTGTCCGATTTCATTCGTCAAGCGACAAATCCGGCTGGAGTCGCTTGACGAATGGAATCGACGGTATAAAAGCGGGGTAACCGCTTCTACGACAAAGTGCTACTTCCCAGATGCCATAAGAGCCTACCATCTGTTGTCAAAGATAAAGTTAGACCAAATAATTGTACAAGTGATGACGGGACATGGCGGATTTTCCTCGTACTTGTATCGTTTTAAGTGCAAGGAAAGTCCGTCATGTGTTTGTGATCCGCAAGTAGAGGAGAGTGCTTTGCATATCATAACTGAATGTCCAGTTTATGGTATGCAGAGATTGGAAACAGAAATTGAAATTGGTTGTGAAATAAATAAAAATAACTTGTATAAAATAATAGAAAATAAGGAAAGCAGATATATTTTTATAGAATTTTGTAAGAAAATAGCAAGTAAAGTAGTAAATAAAAATAAGTAGCAATAGAGGTAAAAATATCATATATTTAAACATAATATATAATATGTACCCAATAAAAACCCTAGCATAATAATATAAAAATAAGTAAAATTTGTATAGTTATAAGAAGTAATAGTGTAATGACAAGTCGAGTGTAATTAATGTATGTAAGAAATAATGGTTTATGAAATAAAAGTATACCCCTCCCCCTCCTTTTTCCAGATTCCTATAGTGCAGGATTTAATTAAGCTAAGAATATGAAAGGAATAGTCTAGAATAAAGTAAATGCAGTCACATGTAGTTTACAACCCTAAGTGGGAGAGAAAGTAATGAAAAATTGAGTAGGAAGAAACCATAGAGAAAGAAAGTCTCTGACTCCTGTCAGAGGGACAACGCTTAGTGCCGTTTCGAGACGGCAAAAAAAAAAAAAAAAAAAAAAAAAAAAAAAAAAAAACCTAACCTAACCTAACCTAACCTAACCTAACCTAACCTAACCTAACCTAACCTAACCTAACCTAACCTAACCTAACCTAACCTAACCTAACCTAACCTAACCTAACCTAACCTAACCTAACCTAACCTAACCTAACCTAACCTAACCTAACCTAACCTAACCTAACCTAACCTAACCTAACCTAACCTAACCTAACCTAACCTAACCTAACCTAACCTAACCTAACCTAACCTAACCTAACCTAACCTAACCTAACCTAACCTAACCTAACCTAACCTAACCTAACCTAACCTAACCTAACCTAACCTAACCTAACCTAACCTAACCTAACCTAACCTAACCTAACCTAACCTAACCTAACCTAACCTAACCTAACCTAACCTAACCTAACCTAACCTAACCTAACCTAACCTAACCTAACCTAACCTAACCTAACCTAACCTAACCTAACCTAACCTAACCTAACCAGTCTCAGCCTGGCCGCCGTCGCGAACGGTCGAGTCCACTATATTGATCCGCTCGCCGGGTCAATTAAAATCCAATATCTTTGTTTAAAGTTACAAGTTTTAAGTTTTTATAATTCAAGCTTTTGCAATAGTGACCTGTCTACCCTGGATGGGAATCTGAGGAGCCCCAGCGTAGGCCTCCCTCATTTAACTCAGTGCCTGTTCGTTTTTACGGTGTCTGCGAGTGCTCTTGATCTCTTAAATCTGTGCCAGTGACTTTGACAGTGTCTTGGCCTGTCTACCCTGCTGGACAGGAATCTGGGGAGCCCCAGCTTCTTAAGTGCCCTGGACTTACTGTGCTTGTGCTGGTGTTTGTGACTGTGCGTGTGATACCGTCTTGTGTAGTACCATCGGTAGCCCTATAAGACCATCAGCCATCATTTCTCTGGGCCTCCAGAGAAGCCCCCCAGGGTCATCATCAGGAACCCCCCAGGATCTGCCGCCGGAGCGCTAACTTGCTGCCTTGGGAGAGAACGAGAGAGGATACTTCACTCTACCTCTCTCCTCATCACTCTTCATCCTTCTTCATCACTCATCTTCACTCCTCTGCAATCTTCATCCCTCCTCATCCCTCCTCATCACTCTTCATCACTCATCTTCATTCCTCATCACTCTTCATCTCTCTTCATCACTCCTCATCCCTCCTCATCCCTCCTCATCGCTCTTCATCACTCATCTTCATTCCTCTTCACTCCTCATCACTCCTCATTCCTCCTCATCTCTCTTCATCACTCATCCTCATCACTCTTCATCCTACTTCATCACTTACCTTCACTCTTCATCCCTCCTCATACCTCCTCATCGCTCTTCATCATTCATCTTCATTCCTCATCACTCTTCATCTCTCTTCATCACTCCTCATCCCTCCTCATCCCTCCTCATCGCTCTTCATCACTCATCTTCACTCCTCTTCACTCCTCATCACTCCTCATCCCTCCTCATCTCTCTTCATCACTCATCCTCATCACTCTTAATCCTTCTTCATCACTCGCCTTCACTCTTCATCCCTCCTCATACCTCCTCATTGCTCTTCATCATTCATCTTCATTCCTCATCACTCTTCATCTCTCTTCATCACTCCTCATCCCTCTTCATCCCTCCTCATCGCTCTTCATCACTCATCTTCACTCCTCATCCTTCTTCATCACTCACCTTCACTCTTCATCCCTCCTCATACCTCCTCATCGCTCTTCATCATTCATCTTCATTCCTCATCACTCTTCATCTCTCTTCATCACTCCTCATCCCTCCTCATCCCTCCTCATCGCTCTTCATCACTCATCTTCACTCCTCTTCACTCCTCATCACTCCTCATCCCTCCTCATCTCTCTTCATCACTCATCCTCATCACTCTTAATCCTTCTTCATCACTCATCTTCACTCTTCATCCCTCCTCATACCTCCTCATCGCTCTTCATCATTCATCTTCATTCCTCATCACTCTTCATCTCTCTTCATCACTCCTCATTCCTCCTCATCCCTCCTCATCACTCTTCAGTGCAACCGACATTAGCTGCACAGAGGGTGTATCATGGATTTCACCAACATTCACGAACTGAACCTGAGTGATAATGATGTCCGTGGCCTTTCCGATTTCGATGATTCCGATCCCTTTGGCGATCTCTTCGACGATACTCGCAGTGACACTAAACTGATTCTTAGAAAACTTACTGAAGGCAAAAGCCTTACCAAAACCAACAAGGAATTCATCAAGCAAAGAGTAATTGACATTCTAACCCGTGTAGAACAGTTTTGCACTAAATATAAGGACCTCCCCACACCCATGCCGGCATCTACATCGAATCTTCCTACTTCCAAGCCGACACCTACACCAATGACTGATCACTCTATTGTTGAGGTGATAAGAGACACCATCAAACAAGAAGTCTCGAAGATACAAAAACAAACACCTGTCACTTACACTGACTCCTCACTCAGCCGGGCACCAGCTGTATCCCGTTATGCCTCTAAAGCTCCTATATCCAAATCTGCTATGACTATCTCCACAAAAACACCAGCAACCAACCATCAGGAGACACTACAAGCTTGGCACAGGAGCATTTCCTTTAAGGACACCAACTTCGCCCCCGCTGGAATCAAATACATATCCAATAATAAACTCATTGTAGAATTTGACAACCCAAAGCACAGAGAGATTGCCATTAACAAATCCAAGCTGCCCCTTAGTGAGGTAGAAGCTGAACCATGCAAAAAACTCAAACCCATGATTATCCTTAAGGGCATCCACAAATCTACCACGCCTGAAACTCTCACGGATATTATCCCTATACAAAATGATTGTGTCAGGGAAAACATCGTAGACAGGGAGGACTTCCAACTAAAATTCCAACGGGGAAACAAAAATCCCAACTTATATAATGCGGTCTTCATGGTCACCCCTACCTTGTGGAAGGCCATTACTGAGAATGGTCGAATCAACATCAGTCACCAACGCGTCCAGGCAGAGGATCACCCCCCTTTACTTCACTGCTACCAATGCCTACAATTTGGCCATACCAGGAACAAATGTACACAAACTAACCCAATATGCTCTTACTGCTCCTCATCCTCACATGTGTACAAAAACTGCCCAAACAAGAATGATCCCACTAAAATCACCTGCCACAACTGTGTTCAGTTCAACAAAGCCAAAAATCTTAAATCCAAGGACACCTCTCACAGTGCTACATCTAACAAGTGCCCCCTTGTTCTACACATGTTAAACAAGGTCCGGTCCAGGACCGACTATGGACTCTAGTATCATTCTCATCACTAATCTTAGTCACTTTTCCATTCCACTTTCTTAGCACTCTTGGGTCCGGATGATTGGATTTCGCTTCGCGGTGGTTAGGTCATGGCCCCTCTCTGAAGATGCCCCTGTTATTCTTACATTTATGTGATAGCATGGGCACAGAGGAGTGACAGGGGTGATTTTGAGGTGGGGCCTGGGCTTGGTTATCGCGATGTGAGTTTTATTCTTCCGGACCTTGGAGTGTTTTCTAATACAACTGGCTTATTGTGAATTTTTCTTTAACCTCTGTAACTATTTAATCAATGACACATTATCACTTCTATTCACTTTATCTCACCCTAAATATGTTCTCATTCTAATTTCTTAGCACTCTTGGGTCTGGATGGATGGATTGCGCCTCGTGGTGTGTATGTCATCGCCCCTCTTTGAGGACGCCCCTGTTATTGTTTCATCTATTTGATTGCATGTGTACAAGGAAGTGACAGGGGCGTTCTTGGGTGGGGCTTGGACTTGATCGCCGCGAGGTGAGTTTTGTCCGTCCGGACCTTGGAGTGATTTCTAATACAACTGCCTTATTGTAAATTTTGAAACTTATCTTTTTGTCCTAGTATAGTATAGTAGTATAGTAAGAATATTTATACTAAAAATTAAAAATCAAGAAAAGAAAAAAAAGGAAAAAAAAAAGGAAAAAAAATTGAAAGGGGAAAAAAAAAAAAAAAAAAAAAAAAAAAAAAAAAAAAAAAAAAAAAAAAAAAAATTTTACAATCCATTATCTTTTAAGCATTGTAAATAATTAATTAAGGACTCTACTCACTTTATCATACCCACTGTTTTTACTCCTAACTTCTAACACCTCTTTGTAAATATTTTTCTGAATTAATACTGTAATAATAATATAAACCTGTACATATCTAGTTTTAAGAAATTCATTAACTCTATGTTTTAGCTACTTTTTTGGTTATTTATTTCAGTATTCATACATGCACATACCTAGTTTCAAGACATCCAGTTGCTTTTTAGATGTAAATATGTTTCAGCAACTTTTTCTAATTATATTTCTGTATTCATACATGTACATACCTAGTTTTAAGACATCCAGTTGCTTTTTAGATGTAATTATGCCACCAACATATTGGAACATTTTGTAATTATGTTTATTAATTCATACCTGTACATATTTAGTTTTAAAAAACTCATTATCTCTATGTTTTAGCAACTTTTTGTAATTATATTTCTGTATTCATACATGTACATACCTAGTTTTAAGACATCCAGTTGGTTTTTAGATATGCCACCAACATATTGTAACATTTTGTAATTATGGATCTGCATTCATGCCTGTACATTTCTAGTTTTAAGAAATTAATTAACTCTTTACTTTTCATTTGTATAAAATTTAGGGTATCATCCAGCATCTTAGAAAACTTGCTCAATTTACTTACGTAGTTAAATCCACTCTTGACAGTTGAGAGCAACGTGTACCCCAATAGCGCCGCGCTCTCAACATATGTCTTGACACATTCACTCATGTAAGATGCGAGGAGGGGGTTTTAGTCGGTAGGTCGCCTTTACAAAGGCGGAGTCCGACATAACCGCGGTTTTCCTTCCGCGGTATCCATGAGGATTTCCCCCTCCTCCACAAAAAAAAAAAAAAAAAAAAAAAAAAAAAAAAAAAAAAAAAAAAAAAAAAAAACCTAACCTAACCTAACCTAACCTAACCAGTCTCAGCCTGGCCGCCGTCGCGAACGGTCGAGTCCACTATATTGATCCGCTCGCCGGGTCAATTAAAATCCAATATCTTTGTTTAAAGTTACAAGTTTTAAGTTTTTATAATTCAAGCTTTTGCAATAGTGACCTGTCTACCCTGGATGGGAATCTGAGGAGCCCCAGCGTAGGCCTCCCTCATTTAACTCAGTGCCTGTTCGTTTTTACGGTGTCTGCGAGTGCTCTTGATCTCTTAAATCTGTGCCAGTGACTTTGACAGTGTCTTGGCCTGTCTACCCTGCTGGACAGGAATCTGGGGAGCCCCAGCTTCTTAAGTGCCCTGGACTTACTGTGCTTGTGCTGGTGTTTGTGACTGTGCGTGTGATACCGTCTTGTGTAGTACCATCGGTAGCCCTATAAGACCATCAGCCATCATTTCTCTGGGCCTCCAGAGAAGCCCCCCAGGGTCATCATCAGGAACCCCCCAGGATCTGCCGCCGGAGCGCTAACTTGCTGCCTTGGGAGAGAACGAGAGAGGATACTTCACTCTACCTCTCTCCTCATCACTCTTCATCCTTCTTCATCACTCATCTTCACTCCTCTGCAATCTTCATCCCTCCTCATCCCTCCTCATCACTCTTCATCACTCATCTTCATTCCTCATCACTCTTCATCTCTCTTCATCACTCCTCATCCCTCCTCATCCCTCCTCATCGCTCTTCATCACTCATCTTCATTCCTCTTCACTCCTCATCACTCCTCATTCCTCCTCATCTCTCTTCATCACTCATCCTCATCACTCTTCATCCTACTTCATCACTTACCTTCACTCTTCATCCCTCCTCATACCTCCTCATCGCTCTTCATCATTCATCTTCATTCCTCATCACTCTTCATCTCTCTTCATCACTCCTCATCCCTCCTCATCCCTCCTCATCGCTCTTCATCACTCATCTTCACTCCTCTTCACTCCTCATCACTCCTCATCCCTCCTCATCTCTCTTCATCACTCATCCTCATCACTCTTAATCCTTCTTCATCACTCGCCTTCACTCTCCTCCTCATTGCTCTTCATCATTCATCTTCATTCCTCATCACTCTTCATCTCTCTTCATCACTCCTCATCCCTCTTCATCCCTCCTCATCGCTCTTCATCACTCATCTTCACTCCTCATCCTTCTTCATCACTCACCTTCACTCTTCATCCCTCCTCATACCTCCTCATCGCTCTTCATCATTCATCTTCATTCCTCATCACTCTTCATCTCTCTTCATCACTCCTCATCCCTCCTCATCCCTCCTCATCGCTCTTCATCACTCATCTTCACTCCTCTTCACTCCTCATCACTCCTCATCCCTCCTCATCTCTCTTCATCACTCATCCTCATCACTCTTAATCCTTCTTCATCACTCATCTTCACTCTTCATCCCTCCTCATACCTCCTCATCGCTCTTCATCATTCATCTTCATTCCTCATCACTCTTCATCTCTCTTCATCACTCCTCATTCCTCCTCATCCCTCCTCATCACTCTTCAGTGCAACCGACATTAGCTGCACAGAGGGTGTATCATGGATTTCACCAACATTCACGAACTGAACCTGAGTGATAATGATGTCCGTGGCCTTTCCGATTTCGATGATTCCGATCCCTTTGGCGATCTCTTCGACGATACTCGCAGTGACACTAAACTGATTCTTAGAAAACTTACTGAAGGCAAAAGCCTTACCAAAACCAACAAGGAATTCATCAAGCAAAGAGTAATTGACATTCTAACCCGTGTAGAACAGTTTTGCACTAAATATAAGGACCTCCCCACACCCATGCCGGCATCTACATCGAATCTTCCTACTTCCAAGCCGACACCTACACCAATGACTGATCACTCTATTGTTGAGGTGATAAGAGACACCATCAAACAAGAAGTCTCGAAGATACAAAAACAAACACCTGTCACTTACACTGACTCCTCACTCAGCCGGGCACCAGCTGTATCCCGTTATGCCTCTAAAGCTCCTATATCCAAATCTGCTATGACTATCTCCACAAAAACACCAGCAACCAACCATCAGGAGACACTACAAGCTTGGCACAGGAGCATTTCCTTTAAGGACACCAACTTCGCCCCCGCTGGAATCAAATACATATCCAATAATAAACTCATTGTAGAATTTGACAACCCAAAGCACAGAGAGATTGCCATTAACAAATCCAAGCTGCCCCTTAGTGAGGTAGAAGCTGAACCATGCAAAAAACTCAAACCCATGATTATCCTTAAGGGCATCCACAAATCTACCACGCCTGAAACTCTCACGGATATTATCCCTATACAAAATGATTGTGTCAGGGAAAACATCGTAGACAGGGAGGACTTCCAACTAAAATTCCAACGGGGAAACAAAAATCCCAACTTATATAATGCGGTCTTCATGGTCACCCCTACCTTGTGGAAGGCCATTACTGAGAATGGTCGAATCAACATCAGTCACCAACGCGTCCAGGCAGAGGATCACCCCCCTTTACTTCACTGCTACCAATGCCTACAATTTGGCCATACCAGGAACAAATGTACACAAACTAACCCAATATGCTCTTACTGCTCCTCATCCTCACATGTGTACAAAAACTGCCCAAACAAGAATGATCCCACTAAAATCACCTGCCACAACTGTGTTCAGTTCAACAAAGCCAAAAATCTTAAATCCAAGGACACCTCTCACAGTGCTACATCTAACAAGTGCCCCCTTGTTCTACACATGTTAAACAAGGTCCGGTCCAGGACCGACTATGGACTCTAGTATCATTCTCATCACTAATCTTAGTCACTTTTCCATTCCACTTTCTTAGCACTCTTGGGTCCGGATGATTGGATTTCGCTTCGCGGTGGTTAGGTCATGGCCCCTCTCTGAAGATGCCCCTGTTATTCTTACATTTATGTGATAGCATGGGCACAGAGGAGTGACAGGGGTGATTTTGAGGTGGGGCCTGGGCTTGGTTATCGCGATGTGAGTTTTATTCTTCCGGACCTTGGAGTGTTTTCTAATACAACTGGCTTATTGTGAATTTTTCTTTAACCTCTGTAACTATTTAATCAATGACACATTATCACTTCTATTCACTTTATCTCACCCTAAATATGTTCTCATTCTAATTTCTTAGCACTCTTGGGTCTGGATGGATGGATTGCGCCTCGTGGTGTGTATGTCATCGCCCCTCTTTGAGGACGCCCCTGTTATTGTTTCATCTATTTGATTGCATGTGTACAAGGAAGTGACAGGGGCGTTCTTGGGTGGGGCTTGGACTTGATCGCCGCGAGGTGAGTTTTGTCCGTCCGGACCTTGGAGTGATTTCTAATACAACTGCCTTATTGTAAATTTTGAAACTTATCTTTTTGTCATAGTATAGTATAGTAGTATAGTAAGAATATTTATACTAAAAATTAAAAATCAAGAAAAGAAAAAAAAGGAAAAAAAAAAGGAAAAAAAATTGAAAGGGGAAAAAAAAAAAAAAAAAAAAAAAAAAAAAAAAAAAAATTTACAATCCATTATCTTTTAAGCATTGTAAATAATTAATTAAGGACTCTACTCACTTTATCATACCCACTGTTTTTACTCCTAACTTCTAACACCTCTTTGTAAATATTTTTCTGAATTAATACTGTAATAATAATATAAACCTGTACATATCTAGTTTTAAGAAATTCATTAACTCTATGTTTTAGCTACTTTTTTGGTTATTTATTTCAGTATTCATACATGCACATACCTAGTTTCAAGACATCCAGTTGCTTTTTAGATGTTAATATGTTTCAGCAACTTTTTCTAATTATATTTCTGTATTCATACATGTACATACCTAGTTTTAAGACATCCAGTTGCTTTTTAGATGTAATTATGCCACCAACATATTGGAACATTTTGTAATTATGTTTATTAATTCATACCTGTACATATTTAGTTTTAAAAAACTCATTATCTCTATGTTTTAGCAACTTTTTGTAATTATATTTCTGTATTCATACATGTACATACCTAGTTTTAAGACATCCAGTTGGTTTTTAGATATGCCACCAACATATTGTAACATTTTGTAATTATGGATCTGCATTCATGCCTGTACATTTCTAGTTTTAAGAAATTAATTAACTCTTTACTTTTCATTTGTATAAAATTTAGGGTATCATCCAGCATCTTAGAAAACTTGCTCAATTTACTTACGTAGTTAAATCCACTCTTGACAGTTGAGAGCAACGTGTACCCCAATAGCGCCGCGCTCTCAACATATGTCTTGACACATTCACTCATGTAAGATGCGAGGAGGGGGTTTTAGTCGGTAGGTCGCCTTTACAAAGGCGGAGTCCGACATAACCGCGGTTTTCCTTCCGCGGTATCCATGAGGATTTCCCCCTCCTCCACAAAAAAAAAAAAAAAAAAAAAAAAAAAAAAAAAAAAAAACCTAACCTAACCTAACCTAACCTAACCTAACCTAACCTAACCTAACCTAACCTAACCTAACCTAACCTAACCTAACCTAACCTAACCTAACCTAACCTAACCTAACCTAACCTAACCTAACCTAACCTAACCTAACCTAACCTAACCTAACCTAACCTAACCTAACCTAACCTAACCTAACCTAACCTAACCTAACCTAACCTAACCTAACCTAACCTAACCTAACCTAACCTAACCTAACCTAACCTAACCTAACCTAACCTAACCTAACCTAACCTAACCTAACCTAACCTAACCTAACCTAACCTAACCTAACCTAACCTAACCTAACCTAACCTAACCTAACCTAACCTAACCAGTCTCAGCCTGGCCGCCGTCGCGAACGGTCGAGTCCACTATATTGATCCGCTCGCCGGGTCAATTAAAATCCAATATCTTTGTTTAAAGTTACAAGTTTTAAGTTTTTATAATTCAAGCTTTTGCAATAGTGACCTGTCTACCCTGGATGGGAATCTGAGGAGCCCCAGCGTAGGCCTCCCTCATTTAACTCAGTGCCTGTTCGTTTTTACGGTGTCTGCGAGTGCTCTTGATCTCTTAAATCTGTGCCAGTGACTTTGACAGTGTCTTGGCCTGTCTACCCTGCTGGACAGGAATCTGGGGAGCCCCAGCTTCTTAAGTGCCCTGGACTTACTGTGCTTGTGCTGGTGTTTGTGACTGTGCGTGTGATACCGTCTTGTGTAGTACCATCGGTAGCCCTATAAGACCATCAGCCATCATTTCTCTGGGCCTCCAGAGAAGCCCCCCAGGGTCATCATCAGGAACCCCCCAGGATCTGCCGCCGGAGCGCTAACTTGCTGCCTTGGGAGAGAACGAGAGAGGATACTTCACTCTACCTCTCTCCTCATCACTCTTCATCCTTCTTCATCACTCATCTTCACTCCTCTGCAATCTTCATCCCTCCTCATCCCTCCTCATCACTCTTCATCACTCATCTTCATTCCTCATCACTCTTCATCTCTCTTCATCACTCCTCATCCCTCCTCATCCCTCCTCATCGCTCTTCATCACTCATCTTCATTCCTCTTCACTCCTCATCACTCCTCATTCCTCCTCATCTCTCTTCATCACTCATCCTCATCACTCTTCATCCTACTTCATCACTTACCTTCACTCTTCATCCCTCCTCATACCTCCTCATCGCTCTTCATCATTCATCTTCATTCCTCATCACTCTTCATCTCTCTTCATCACTCCTCATCCCTCCTCATCCCTCCTCATCGCTCTTCATCACTCATCTTCACTCCTCTTCACTCCTCATCACTCCTCATCCCTCCTCATCTCTCTTCATCACTCATCCTCATCACTCTTAATCCTTCTTCATCACTCGCCTTCACTCTTCATCCCTCCTCATACCTCCTCATTGCTCTTCATCATTCATCTTCATTCCTCATCACTCTTCATCTCTCTTCATCACTCCTCATCCCTCTTCATCCCTCCTCATCGCTCTTCATCACTCATCTTCACTCCTCATCCTTCTTCATCACTCACCTTCACTCTTCATCCCTCCTCATACCTCCTCATCGCTCTTCATCATTCATCTTCATTCCTCATCACTCTTCATCTCTCTTCATCACTCCTCATCCCTCCTCATCCCTCCTCATCGCTCTTCATCACTCATCTTCACTCCTCTTCACTCCTCATCACTCCTCATCCCTCCTCATCTCTCTTCATCACTCATCCTCATCACTCTTAATCCTTCTTCATCACTCATCTTCACTCTTCATCCCTCCTCATACCTCCTCATCGCTCTTCACCTCATCGCTCTTCATCATTCATCTTCATTCCTCATCACTCTTCATCTCTCTTCATCACTCCTCATTCCTCCTCATCCCTCCTCATCACTCTTCAGTGCAACCGACATTAGCTGCACAGAGGGTGTATCATGGATTTCACCAACATTCACGAACTGAACCTGAGTGATAATGATGTCCGTGGCCTTTCCGATTTCGATGATTCCGATCCCTTTGGCGATCTCTTCGACGATACTCGCAGTGACACTAAACTGATTCTTAGAAAACTTACTGAAGGCAAAAGCCTTACCAAAACCAACAAGGAATTCATCAAGCAAAGAGTAATTGACATTCTAACCCGTGTAGAACAGTTTTGCACTAAATATAAGGACCTCCCCACACCCATGCCGGCATCTACATCGAATCTTCCTACTTCCAAGCCGACACCTACACCAATGACTGATCACTCTATTGTTGAGGTGATAAGAGACACCATCAAACAAGAAGTCTCGAAGATACAAAAACAAACACCTGTCACTTACACTGACTCCTCACTCAGCCGGGCACCAGCTGTATCCCGTTATGCCTCTAAAGCTCCTATATCCAAATCTGCTATGACTATCTCCACAAAAACACCAGCAACCAACCATCAGGAGACACTACAAGCTTGGCACAGGAGCATTTCCTTTAAGGACACCAACTTCGCCCCCGCTGGAATCAAATACATATCCAATAATAAACTCATTGTAGAATTTGACAACCCAAAGCACAGAGAGATTGCCATTAACAAATCCAAGCTGCCCCTTAGTGAGGTAGAAGCTGAACCATGCAAAAAACTCAAACCCATGATTATCCTTAAGGGCATCCACAAATCTACCACGCCTGAAACTCTCACGGATATTATCCCTATACAAAATGATTGTGTCAGGGAAAACATCGTAGACAGGGAGGACTTCCAACTAAAATTCCAACGGGGAAACAAAAATCCCAACTTATATAATGCGGTCTTCATGGTCACCCCTACCTTGTGGAAGGCCATTACTGAGAATGGTCGAATCAACATCAGTCACCAACGCGTCCAGGCAGAGGATCACCCCCCTTTACTTCACTGCTACCAATGCCTACAATTTGGCCATACCAGGAACAAATGTACACAAACTAACCCAATATGCTCTTACTGCTCCTCATCCTCACATGTGTACAAAAACTGCCCAAACAAGAATGATCCCACTAAAATCACCTGCCACAACTGTGTTCAGTTCAACAAAGCCAAAAATCTTAAATCCAAGGACACCTCTCACAGTGCTACATCTAACAAGTGCCCCCTTGTTCTACACATGTTAAACAAGGTCCGGTCCAGGACCGACTATGGACTCTAGTATCATTCTCATCACTAATCTTAGTCACTTTTCCATTCCACTTTCTTAGCACTCTTGGGTCCGGATGATTGGATTTCGCTTCGCGGTGGTTAGGTCATGGCCCCTCTCTGAAGATGCCCCTGTTATTCTTACATTTATGTGATAGCATGGGCACAGAGGAGTGACAGGGGTGATTTTGAGGTGGGGCCTGGGCTTGGTTATCGCGATGTGAGTTTTATTCTTCCGGACCTTGGAGTGTTTTCTAATACAACTGGCTTATTGTGAATTTTTCTTTAACCTCTGTAACTATTTAATCAATGACACATTATCACTTCTATTCACTTTATCTCACCCTAAATATGTTCTCATTCTAATTTCTTAGCACTCTTGGGTCTGGATGGATGGATTGCGCCTCGTGGTGTGTATGTCATCGCCCCTCTTTGAGGACGCCCCTGTTATTGTTTCATCTATTTGATTGCATGTGTACAAGGAAGTGACAGGGGCGTTCTTGGGTGGGGCTTGGACTTGATCGCCGCGAGGTGAGTTTTGTCCGTCCGGACCTTGGAGTGATTTCTAATACAACTGCCTTATTGTAAATTTTGAAACTTATCCTTTTGTCATAGTATAGTATAGTAGTATAGTAAGAATATTTATACTAAAAATTAAAAATCAAGAAAAGAAAAAAAAAGGAAAAAAAAAAGGAAAAAAAATTGAAAGGGGAAAAAAAAAAAAAAAAAAAAAAAAAAAAAAAAAAAAAAAAAAAAAATTTTTACAATCCATTATCTTTTAAGCATTGTAAATAATTAATTAAGGACTCTACTCACTTTATCATACCCACTGTTTTTACTCCTAACTTCTAACACCTCTTTGTAAATATTTTTCTGAATTAATACTGTAATAATAATATAAACCTGTACATATCTAGTTTTAAGAAATTCATTAACTCTATGTTTTAGCTACTTTTTTGGTTATTTATTTCAGTATTCATACATGCACATACCTAGTTTCAAGACATCCAGTTGCTTTTTAGATGTAAATATGTTTCAGCAACTTTTTCTAATTATATTTCTGTATTCATACATGTACATACCTAGTTTTAAGACATCCAGCTGCTTTTTAGATGTAATTATGCCACCAACATATTGGAACATTTTGTAATTATGTTTATTAATTCATACCTGTACATATTTAGTTTTAAAAAACTCATTATCTCTATGTTTTAGCAACTTTTTGTAATTATATTTCTGTATTCATACATGTACATACCTAGTTTTAAGACATCCAGTTGGTTTTTAGATATGCCACCAACATATTGTAACATTTTGTAATTATGGATCTGCATTCATGCCTGTACATTTCTAGTTTTAAGAAATTAATTAACTCTTTACTTTTCATTTGTATAAAATTTAGGGTATCATCCAGCATCTTAGAAAACTTGCTCAATTTACTTACGTAGTTAAATCCACTCTTGACAGTTGAGAGCAACGTGTACCCCAATAGCGCCGCGCTCTCAACATATGTCTTGACACATTCACTCATGTAAGATGCGAGGAGGGGGTTTTAGTCGGTAGGTCGCCTTTACAAAGGCGGAGTCCGACATAACCGCGGTTTTCCTTCCGCGGTATCCATGAGGATTTCCCCCTCCTCCACAAAAAAAAAAAAAAAAAAAAAAAAAAAAAAAAAAAAAAAAAAAAAAAAAAAACCTAACCTAACCTAACCTAACCTAACCTAACCTAACCTAACCTAACCTAACCTAACCTAACCTAACCTAACCTAACCTAACCTAACCTAACCTAACCTAACCTAACCTAACCTAACCTAACCTAACCTAACCTAACCTAACCTAACCTAACCTAACCTAACCTAACCTAACCTAACCTAACCTAACCTAACCTAACCTAACCTAACCTAACCTAACCTAACCTAACCTAACCTAACCTAACCAGTCACGCTCGAGCCGCACTCGAGAGCGCCACGTTCCAAGGCCCTTCCACGCTCGAAAAAATCGCAAAAATAGGTTTTTATCGCGTTTTATACCCTGGCGATATATCAAAAGTTGCGGAAGTGAAAGGCGCACATGCCTGTGAAACCAGTGTTTCTCTAAGTGAAGTGCACAGAAAGTTATTGGAAGAAAAGTGATTTTTGTGAAATTTTTTGTCACAAAAAGTGGATTATCTCGTGCGTTTCAGCGGTGACCCTAACTTTTTATTATACCTCTGGGAAGGCTTTTCCGAGGTCCTCATTTTGACGTATTTTGCCGATTTTTCTCGCACAGGAGTGCTGAGATATCGGCAAAAAAACAAAACCCACGTGACCACGAGGTCAGTGACCTAGGGTTGCTGGACCAAAACTGACTACTGGACAATTTGGACAACACAAAGAGGACTCCGAAGGCATTTTGAAAATTTAAAAAAGTTAAGTTTTTGACATTTTTATGGACTTTTAAAATTTTTAAAATTTTTCTTATTCTTTCAAAATTCTGTAATTCTGTAGAATTATCGATAACATATATTTTTTGTATACTGTAACTATTAAGGTTCGGGTCTTCTACCTGTGCTAAAAAATTCAGATACCCTCAATCAGCTAGTTTTTTAGATAAAAAAGTTTGAAATTCCCGGTGTCCCATGAGGTATCCGTAAATTGAGCGGTAGATTTTAAGTTTTAATTAAGATAAATTAAGGCCCTCTTTTTGTCTAAGTAGCATATTTTATTTAGGAATTTTCACCAAAATTGGATTTTTTGAGTTAGTTTTATTGAAAATTTTTTGGTTTTTTGTAAATTTAAAATTCGTTTTAGTATTTCTTTAAAAGTCATTATTATATTTTAGATTCAGGGCATTACAATTTTCACATCAAAAAATTTCAAGTCTCTGTCTCGCCAATTGAGGAGCAGGGGGTCCAGTGAACTCTGGAGTGACCGGTTTTTTGACTGTATCTGCTAAAATACAAATCTGACAGAAAAAGTTACCTAGCCCTTTTTTGATCTTGAGGTGGTCAGAAATCATATACAGAAAACTCCAGAGCTCTAGCTCTCCAATTGGCCGAGTTTTATTATTTGGTAGATTTAAATTTGTTAACTTTTTGTTTTTGAAAATTCATTTTTTGGTTTGCAGGGGGAAATTTAAGGGCCCATTGGTACTTCGTAAAGCCCCCCATAAGATCTTGCTTACAGATTACAAATTGGACCCGCGACCCCTGAGATATTTGGCCCGCCGTGTTTTTTCTATTTGAAAAACCACAAAAAGCCAAATATCTTGGAAACGGAGCGTTTTAGGGGTGTTTTGACCGGAGCTAACATCTACTATCGTAGATAGTATATGTTAATTTTTAGAAGCTCTAGACAACAAATTTAGTAGAGGCAAAAGTAGAGTCTGACTCTACAAAAATTTTATTTTTGCATTTTTATTTTTTGGATATATTGCTTTGACGCGTCTTAAGTATCTTAAGCATACAATTGGTATTTAGTTATATTAGTTTAGATTATAATTGACTGGTTAAAGAAAATTTTTTTTTTAATTTCTGTTTCAAATACTTACCTTAACTTACCTGAGTCTGGAAACCTCTTCTGGACTGGACTTGGCAGGAATCTGAAATTAGATAAAGTATTAGCACAACATCAAAATATTTATTAAAAATTTTAGTTCTGTTTTAAATACTCACTTTTGACTTACCCGAGTCTGGAAACTCCTTCTGGACTTGGCAGGGATCTGAAATAAGAATAAAAGCATTAGTGCATCATCGTAATTCATAATAAAAATAAAAATTAACCAAATTAAATATAATTATAGTAATAAACGTCACAAAATAATCATTTACAACTTGTACAAATTTACATATTATTTTGAAAAGTCCCTCTGACCACCAACAAAATGTTTGGATACCGTACACCCACAAAGACCCAAAAGGGCACTGACGACTCTCCCCAAGACAATTTGACAGCAGGCCAGACACCTGAGAAACCAGGACAAACTCCAATAGAACCAAAAGCTAGGCGATCGCCTAGTGTAAGGCGAAGTATAGGAGAGTGGGAATCAGGGAAGGCTTCACAAGCCTCCACCTCGAGAGCCGCTGCTCTGGATGAGCCCTCGAAGCCAAAACTGAAGACGACGCCCTCACAGGAGAGCAGATCCGTAAAGAGTAGAGTTTCATTAGAGGCAGCGAGGGGTCCGCCAGAGCAGATTGCTTCTACGTCTAGAAGGGTTCCGTCGGGGGAGCACCTGAAACAGAAACAGAAGCCAACGCTCTCACAGGAGAGCAGACTAGAAACTAAAAGTGTCTCTGGGGAGTCTACAGGAAGCCCGTTAAAGCAAGAAATAAAGAAGAAACCTGACAGACTAGAGGAGGCCAGGCACTGCGTCGCAAAGGCAAAACTCAATCTTGGAAACTCCAGGAATATTAAGACCGAAATAAAAGCAGCGGTAACACAAGCAGTGGAAAGACTATACCAACTGGTCAAGGAATTGGATAGCGTGAAGAGCAAAGGGCCGTCTAAGGTGCCTGAACCACTACCAGCACCAGAACCAGCATCAGAACCAGCACCAGAACCAGCACTGGTAACGGTACCGACACCAGGCCTCGATGATCTGTCAAAGCAAATGGGAGAGCATAGTAAGCTGCTGAAAGAAAACAAGGAGGAGATGGCCAAGTTGACCGAGCTTTTGAGGGCACAGCAGGAGATGTGCGAGGGAAGGGGCACGTACGCCAGTGTCGCAGCCGGTCCAACAAGGCAACAGTCTCTGGAAGGAGCTGCTATGCACTCCATCGTCATAACATCCAGCGATGACCAGGAAACGGGAGACCAGGTGTTTGAAAAAATTAGGAAGTATGTAAATGCCACGGAAGAAGGAGTGAAGATTGATAGGATTAGGAAAGCAAGAGATAGAAAGGTGATACTGGGATGTAGGGACATAGAGGAAATGAGAAAGGTTAAAAGCAGGATTGAAGAGAAAGGGGGGCAATTAAATGTGGAGGAAATTAAGAATAAAGACCCTCTTATAGTGCTGTATGGTGTCATTCAAAGCCACACTGATGAGGACATCATCAAAGCCATCAGAACACAGAACAAGCATTTGTTGAGTGATGTGAGTGGTGATGATGACCGCATTGAAATCCGCTTTAGAAGGAAAGCGAGAAATCCTCTCACTGCACATGTGGTCGCCAAAGTATCACCAAGGATCTGGCAACGCCTTACGTATGCGGGGGCAGTACATATTGATGTGCAGAGGGTCAGGGTCGCGGACCAGTCACCTCTTATACAGTGCTCGCGCTGTTTAGGGTACGGGCATGGGAAGCGATTCTGTCATGATGCTGTCGATGTGTGCAGCCACTGCGGAGGCGCGCATATGAAGGCCGATTGCGCAGATTGGCTTGCGGAGGCACCTCCTAGCTGCATCAATTGCACTAAGGCAAAAATGGACAGAGCAGACCACAACGCATTCGGAAGTGAATGCCCGGTGAGGCGCAAGTGGGAAACACTTGCGAGATCCACCGTGGCGTATTGCTAAGGGCGCCCTGTACAAGATCATGCAAGCCAACCTCCAAAGGATGAGATTAGCAACCGATGAGATCCTGGTAGAGTCCGACAAGCGCAGAGCTGCCATAGCGTTACTCCAAGAGCCCTATGTGGGCGCAGAAAGGAAAATGCGGACACGTCGGGGTGTAAGGGTCTTCCAAAGCACTGAGCAAGGGGAAGGGACTGTTAAGGCGGCAATCGTTGTCTTCGACCAAAGCCTTGACATCATACAGTACCCGCAACTCACCACAAATAACATCGTTGTGGTGGGAGTCCGAACCAGTGCCTGGAAGATCACGCTGGTGTCCTATTACTTCGAGCCAGATCAACCCATAGGCCCGTACCTTGAACATCTGACCCGGATCACGGAGAAGCTAGGGACATCGAGGTTGCTAATTGGTGGTGATGCTAATTCAAAAAGCACCTGGTGGGGGAGCATTGTAATTGACAACAGAGGTGAGGACATGGTGGGGACTCTCGACGAACTGGGCCTCCAGGTCTTAAATACGGGTAATATCCCGACTTACGACACCATAAGAGGTGGCCAGCGATACCACAGCTATGTCGACGTTACAGCCTGTTCGACTGACATGTTGGACTTGGTGGAGGACTGGTTTGTAGAAGAAAATCTCACGAGCTCGGACCATAACGGCATTACATTCAATATAAAACTGAAAAAATCTACAGGAATGAATATTACTAGAACAACTAGGCTCTTTAACACAAAAAAAGCAAATTGGGAGATGTTTCATGAGAAACTTACTCAATTAAGCATAAGCAACAAATTAACATTAACAAACATACACCAAATAGATACAGTAGACAATTTAGAAAAAGCAATAGAAATTTTTACCAAAACAATCACAGAAGCAAGCACAAAAACAATGCCAAAAAAGAAAACTAAAGAAACACTTACCATGCCATGGTGGTCCGAGAAGCTCGCAGAGATGAAAAAAGTAGTCACCACCAAGAAACGCAGGATCAGATGCGCCGCGCCGGTCCGGAGAGCTGGTGTTGTCGAAGAGTACCTGAAACAGAAAGAAGAATATGAGCTGGAGGTGAAGAAGGCACAGGTTGAGAGTTGGAAGGAGTTCTGTGGGAGACAGGATAGGGAGGGGCTCTGGGAGGGGATATACAGGGTAATTGGCAGGACAAGGAATAGGGATGAAGATCTGCCCTTGGAGATAGAGGGATCAGCATTGGACGCAAGGGGTTCTGTCAGGTTACTAGCAGAAACCTTTTATCCCGATGACCTCACGGAAGGGGATACCGCAGTACATCGCCACATCAGAGAACAAGCGGAGCGAGTGAACGATGGAGAACAAGATGGTTCCTGTGATCTACCTTTCACGCTGACTGAACTCCAAACGGCGATGGGCAGCTTCAACCCCAAAAAAGCCCCAGGCGCAGATGGGCTCACTGCTGATATATGCGGTCAGGCAGTCGCTAACAACCCTGACCTGTTTCTGGGATTGCTAAATAAATGCCTAACACACCAGCATTTCCCTAACCCATGGAAGGAGGCCATTGTGGTAATCCTTAGAAAACCGGGTAAGGATAAGTACACCGTGCCAAAGTCATACAGACCAATAGGGTTATTACCTGTGCTTGGAAAGGTGTACGAGAAGATGTTGATGGCCCGAATCAAACACCATCTGCTTCCGAGGATGAGTACACGGCAGTACGGATTCATACCCCAGAGGAGCACCGAGGACTCCCTCTATATGCTAATGAAACATATTCGCACAAAGCTGGATCAGAAGAAGATTGTAACACTGGCGTCTTTAGATATAGAGGGAGCGTTTGATAGTGCCTGGTGGCCATCCATGAGGGTCCGACTGGCGGAGGAAAATTGTCCGGTTTATTTGAGGAGGGTCATCGACAGTTATCTGAGTAACAGGCGGGTTAGGGTAAGATATGCCGGCGAAGAATTCTCCAAGGAAACACACAAAGGGTGCGTTCAGGGCTCGATCGGGGGGCCAATTCTCTGGAATCTGCTCCTTGATCCTCTTCTGAAGGGACTAGAGAAGCGAGGCGATTACAGCCAGGCGTTCGCTGACGATGTCGTCCTGGTTTTTGATGGGGATACGGCTCTTGAGGTGCAAGGACGTGCCAATGCCGCTCTCGAGTATGTCCGGGAGTGGGGTGTCAGAAACAAACTTAAGTTCGCTCCACATAAAACCAAAGCCATGGTCATCACGCGTAAAATGAAGTACGACACCCCACGCCTGAACATGGGCGGGATCGGCATTGACATGTCCAAAGAGATTAAGATTTTGGGCCTTATTATAGATGAGAAGCTTACCTTTAACAGACACGTAGCGCACACCTGCTGCAGGGCCTTGAACCTCTATAAGCAGCTCTCAAGGGCCGCAAAGATCCATTGGGGACTTCAACCAGCGATAATCAGGACGATATACACAGCAGTCGTCGAACCCGTCATTATGTATGCGGCTAGTGTATGGGCACCTGCTACAAATAAAATAAGTGTTAGAAAGCAGTTTGACGTGGTGCAGCGTGGGTTTGTTCAGAAAATTATAAAGGCCTACAGGACGGTGTCACTCAGCTCGGCACTATTGCTCGCTGGGTTGCTTCCATTGGACATAAGAGTCCGGGAAGCAGCCTCACTTTATGAGGTAAAGAAAGGTTTTTCGCAGCGAGTAATAGGAGATCGAGAAGTGGAGGTACCAACGTCCTTTGAGGACATGCCGCACCCCGCGCATCGAGCCACGTCACAATTTATCTGTCTGATGGACGATGCAGCACTGAAACAGCATTATAACATCGATGGCCTAAATATATTTACTGACGGTAGTAAAATTGAGGGGAAAGTTGGCGCGGCATTATCCGTTTGGCATAATGGTGTGGAAATAAGTACCCGAAAATTAAAGCTCGATCAGTGCTGCACTGTCTATCAGGCCGAATTGTTGGCCATGTATGAAGCTACAAATCAAGCTCTGCGAAGTAAAATATCAAGTTGCAATATTTACTGTGATTCACGGTCCGCTCTCGAAACAGTAGTAAACAACGCATCCCCCCACCCTCTAGCGGTCAAAACAAGAGCCAACATGAATAAAATAAGTGCAAAAAATGGTTCTTTGCAACTATTTTGGATCAAAGCACACGCGGGGTTGGAGGGGAATGAGAGAGCGGACGAACTGGCAAAAAGTGCAGCACTTCGTTGTAAAACCAGACCCGACTATGATAACTGCCCGGTTTCATTCGTCAAGCGACAAATCCGACTGGAGTCGCTTGACGAATGGAATCGAAGGTATCAGAGTGGGGAAACTGCTTCTACAACGAAGTGTTACTTTCCAGACGCCATTAAAGCATACCATATACTGACCAAGATAACGCTTGAGCCAATAATCGTGCAAGTAATGACGGGACATGGCGGATTCTCCTCGTACCTGTACCGTTTTAAGTGCAAGGATAATCCGTCATGTGTTTGTGACCCGCAAATAGAAGAGAGCGCACTACATGTCATAATAGAATGTCCAGTCTATGGAAGGCAAAGATTTGAAACAGAAATTGAAATTGGTATTGAAATAAATAAAAATAACTTGTATAAAATACTAGAAAATAAGGAAAGTAGATATATTTTTATTGAATTTTGTAAGAATATAGCAAGAAAAGTAGTTTATAAAAATAAGTAGTAATATAGGTGAAACTATCATATATTTAATATAATATATAATATGTACCCTTAAAAAACCGTAGCATAAATAATATAGAAATAAAATAATGTATTTGTATAGAAATAAGAACCAAAAGTATAGACATGTAATCGAATTTAAGTAACTCATGTAAAATTATAGCTTATTGTTTAAGAAAAATAAAAGAAACCCTATACCCCTCCTTCCACTCCTTAAAATTAAATAAAATTAGTATTCACATAAAGCATAAGACAAGAAAAGACAAGAAAGAGTCTATTTGAAATATCTTTGTTCTCATCTATTTTTAACCCTCATGGGTAAGATAATAAATAAAAACTGTAGGAATTCACCATAGCATAAGAAAGTCTCTGACTCCTGTCAGAGGGACATCACGTAGTGCCGTTTCTAGATGGCGAAAAAAAAAAAAAAAAAAAAAAAAAAAAAAAAAAAAAAAAAAAACCTAACCTAACCTAACCTAACCTAACCTAACCTAACCTAACCTAACCTAACCTAACCTAACCTAACCTAACCTAACCTAACCTAACCTAACCTAACCTAACCTAACCTAACCTAACCTAACCTAACCAGTCACGCTCGAGCCGCACTCGAGAGCGCCACGTTCCAAGGCCCTTCCACGCTCGAAAAAATCGCGAAAATTGGTTTTTATCGCTTTTTATACCTTTGCGATACATCAGAAGTTGCGGAAGTGAAAGGCGCACAAGCTAGTGAAAAAATTTTTTGTTTCAGTGAAGTGCACACAAAGTTATATGTGAAAAAGTGAAATTTGTGAAAAAATTTTAATACAAAAAGTGGATTATCTCACGCGTTTCAGCGGTGACCTCAATATTTTATTGTACCTCTGGGAAGGCTCCCTAGAGGTGCTCATTTTGACATACTTTGCCGATTTTTCTCGCACAGGAGTGCTGAGATATCAGCAAAAAAACAAAAGCCACGTGACCACGAGGTCGGTGACCCAGGGTCGCTGGACAAAAACGGACTTCAGGACATTTTTGGACAACACGGAGAGGACTTCGAAGCCGCTTCAAGAATTTCAGGAAGTTAAGTTTTGAACTTTTTATGGAACTTTAAAAATTTTCTTATTTTTCAAAATTCAGTAACTTTTCGTAACTATCGACAACCTATACTTTTTATTGATTATTATTGTAAACGTTCAGGTCTTCTACCTATAATAAAAAATTCAGATATTGTTAATCAACCAGTTTTTCAGATAAAAAATTTTTTAAGTTTAAATTTCACAAAAGTCCGATTATCTCAAAAACGGAGAGAGTTAGGCTAAATTTGACGAGAGCTTGCATATACTATCGTAGATAGTATATGTAAAAATCTTTATTATTTCTCTACTAATCAGGTAGAGTGAAAGTAGAGCCCGACTCTAGAACATAAAGTTTGTTTGAAAATTTTTGTTTAATGGCCCTAGAGTTGTTTTGTCTTTTTTAAGCCTTTTTTAAGTCTATTTAGGCTACCTATGGTATACGACAGACTCTTCATAGAGCAAAACTTTTTCTTGTAATTTTTGATAATTTTTTATTATAGTTGTAATTATTTTAATTTCTATTTGACTTACCTGGGTACGGACGTTGGTCGACTGGTTGAAGCAGTGACTCGGGCGTCAAAATCTGAAACAGAAAACATAGAATTAGTGTAATTAGTGCATATTTGAAGTAATATTTTGGGTTTTTTCGGAATTTAAAATCAGTTTTAGCTTTTTTGTTGATTTTAAAATTATATTTAGAATCTTGAGACTCACAATTTTCACAACAGGAAATTTCAAGTCTCTAACTCACCAGTTGGGGAGCAGGGGGTCCAGCGAACTTTGGAGTGGACGGTTTTCTGGCTATATCTGCTCAAATATAAGTTTGACAGAAAAAGTTAACTAGCCCTTTTCTGACCTTAAGGCAGCTAGAAATCATATAAAGAAAACTCCAGAGTTCCAGCTCGTCAATTGGCTGAGTTAGAATTTTTTGTTGAAAATTGGAGGGTAGTTTGACCGGGAGTAGGCCGGAGTTTACTGTTAGTTTATTTTTATTTTATTATAAATTGATTCAAATTGTATTGTTAACAGTTACAAATCTACTTTGTACGCATTTTTTATTAATAAGACTGACTCAACTTAGAGATAAAAATATTTGACAATTTTGGAAAACTGCTAGGCTTCGTATCTTCCGAAACAAAGCTCCGATTTTGACTGGGGTTTTAAGCTTATAGAGGAATAATTTTGGAGCTTGCGGTAAGCTATTTCGTTTGACTCTATATAGAGCTAGAAACTTATGTAGTTTATGACTTTGACTTTGAATTTACCCTCGTTTTTCAATTTTAGGCGACTATTTTAAAAGACTTAATTTACTTTTTTACATACATTATATACATCTTATTTACAACTTATACAAATTTACTGACTAGATTTATATTATTTGTTTAACTGTGTCCCTTGACATACTTACAATGGGTTTTGGTATCCGCACGCCATCTAAAAGGGCAAGTGCCGCAAATGCTGCAGATTCCCAGAAAGCTCCTGTAGAGCAGGCAGGACCTTCACGAACATCTGAAACAAATAAAGATCTGAATGTGAGACGCAGTATCGGCGAATGGGAGGCTGGTAAAGCGGAATCGCAGGAAAAACCCGCGATTTCCAAGAAAGAGATTGACCCCCAAAGCACCAGCACCAAGCCCAAGACAATGCCGCCACAAGGCAGCATAATCACTGGACGAAAACTGTCAACAGACGCAGTAGGAAGCTCGCCTGCTAAATATATAGATAGGCTTACGGAGGCTAGAGCATGCGTAGTTAAAGCTAAATCAAACTTAGAAAAATCCAGGAATACAAAAACTGAGATCAAAACCGAGGTCCTGCACGCGATTGATAGGCTTTATCAGCTGGTCAAAGAGGTTGACAGTATAAAGGGACGCGGGAAAACTCAAACACAGACTATAACTCAGGAAGAGATAACCGTACCACCGAAAGAAATGGAACTGCAGAAAGAAAGAATGCTTAAAGAAAGTGAACTGATAAAGAAGATGGAAGAGCATGCCAGATTAATAGAAGATAGCAACGCTAAAATGGAAAAACTTTCTGAAACCATTGAAAAGCACAAGGAAGTGCAAGAGAGACTGACATACGCGAATGTTGCAGCTGTCCAACCCAAGAGGCAGCCCTATGAGCAGGTCGCGCTGCATTCGGTAGTAGTCTCCTCTAAGGACGAAAACGAGACAGGTGAAGAGGTGTTAAACCGAATCAGAGAGGCAGTAAATGCGAAGGAAGGAGGAATTAAAGTAGACAGGGTAAGAAAGGCAAAGGACAGAAAAGTAATTGTTGGTTGCAGGACTGAAGAGGAGAGACAGAAAGTTAAGGAGAAATTGCGGAAGGCGGAGTCGCACCTCAATGTTGAGGAGGTCAAAAATAAGGACCCTCTTCTGATCCTTAGGGACGTTCTTCAATATAACACGGACGAAGATGTCCTGAATGCCCTAAGGAGTCAGAACGGAAGCATGTTTACAGGCCTCAACAAAGAGGACGATAGGGCAGAGGTACGCTATAGGAAAAGAACAAGGAACACACACACGTGTCATGTTATACTTAGGGTGTCTCCCAAGATGTGGAATCGGATGGTGGAAGCAGGCGAGGTACACATTGACCTGCAAAGGATAAAAGTCGCAGATCAGACTCCTTTAGTGCAGTGCTCGCTTTGCCTAGGATACGGCCATGGTAGGCGATTCTGCAAGGAGACAGTGGAAAAGTGTAGCCACTGTGGAGGCCCCCATATGAAGGCTGACTGTGCGGACTGGCTCGCTGGAGAGGCCCCTTCTTGCTGCAATTGCAAGCATGCAAAATTGGATGAACAAAACCACAATGCTTTTAGCCAGGAGTGTGCAGTGAGAAGGAGGTGGGACGCGCTGGCTCGAGCCACGGTCGCGTATTGTTAAGGATGACACAGGCAGAAACGCAGCAACCAACAATGGAACCCCCACCAGAGAAAACCCTTACCTAGTGATTCAAGCTAACCTCCAGAGGAAGGAACTGGCAACAAGCGAACTAATGATAGAAGCCAGCAAAAGGAAGGTAGCCTTTGCGCTGCTCCAGGAGCCATATGTGGGTGGGGTTAACAGAATGAAGAACTACAGGGGATCTAGAGTCTTCCAGGTAACTAACCAAGGAGACGGGACTGTCAAAGCGGCAATTGCCGTCTTCGATAGTGACTTGGATGTCATACAGTGCCCAAAACACACCACTAACAACATCTCAGTGGTGAGGATCCGAACTAGTGCCTGGGAGATTACCGTAGTTTCATTTTATTTTGAGCCAGACCAACCCATAGGGCCATACCTGGAGCAGCTCAAGAAAATAGAAGAGGAAAGTGGATCCAGGAGAATCATAATAGGAGGGGACTCAAATGCAAAGAGCACATGGTGGGGTAGCAGAATAGTTGATCACAGAGGCAAAGACATGTCAGGAGCTCTCGAAGAAATGGGCTTGCAGGTGCTCAACGAAGGAGATACCCCCACTTTTGACACCATCAGAGGTGGGAAGGTATACACCAGCTACGTTGACATAACAGCCTGCTCGCTGGATATGCTAGACCTGGTGGACGACTGGAAGGTAGAGGACAATATAACAAGCTCTGACCACAATGGCATAACTTTTAAGATAAGATTAAAAAAGGCAACCGGAACAAACATAAAGAGGACAACCAGACTCTACAACACGAAAAAGGCCAATTGGAGTCAGTTTCATGAGAAACTGGCCCAATTATTAATAGAAAACAATATAAACAAAATAGAAATAGATAAAATTTGTAATAAAGTAGATATAGAGCAGAATATAGAAAAATACACAAATATAATAACACAAACATGCACACACACATTAGCCAAACAGAAAATAAAGGAAAAACTTACCTTGCCATGGTGGTCCAAAGAACTCGCGGAGCTGAAGAGAGAAGTCGTCACCAGGAAGCGTAGAGTCAGATGCGCAGCGCCAGTCCGAAGAGCAAAAGTTGTCGATGAGTACCTGCAAGCAAAAGAGAGATATGAGAGTGAAGCAAAAAGATCACAGATTGAAAGTTGGAAAGGGTTCTGTGGGAAGCAGGACAGGGAGGGAGTCTGGGAGGGGATCTACAGGGTTATTGGTAGGACGACAAAAAGGCAGGAGGATTTACTATTGGAGGAAAATGGGACGGTGATGAATCCTAAGAACTCTGCAAAGTTGTTGGCAGATACGTTTTACCCGGAGGACTTGGAAAAGTATGATAACGAAGACCATCGACGAACTAGAGAGACAGCGGCCCGAGTAAACGATTGGACTCATGATGAGAAGCATGACCCAGCGTTTACGATGGAAGAGCTCAAATTCACGGTGGACACTTTTAATCCTAAGAAAGCCCCGGGAGTGGACGGACTTACATCTGACATCTGCAAACACGCAATATTGCAGGAACCAGAGGTTTTCCTTGCACTGATTAACAGATGCCTGGCTCTCCAACACTTCCCTACCATCTGGAAGGAGGCCACGGTAGTTGTATTGAGGAAACCAGGGAAAGACAGTTACACAACTCCCAAATCATATAGACCAATAGGCCTGCTGCCGGTAATGGGAAAAATCTATGAGAAGCTGATCATAGGCCGTATAAAATGGTATCTCATCCCCCGAATAAGTACTCGTCAGTACGGGTTTATGCCCAAGAAGAGCACCGAAGGTTCCCTCTATGACCTGATTCAACACATTCGAAGCAAGCTTGATCGGAAGAAACTCACGACGGTTGTTTCTTTGGACATAGAGGGAGCATTCGACAGTGCCTGGTGGCCCGTTATTCGAACAAGACTGGCTGAGGAAGAGTGTCCGGTGAACTTACGAAGGGTAATGGACAGTTACCTCCAAGGTAGGAGGGTCAGAGTGCGTTACGCCGGAGAAGAGCACACAAAGGACACTTACAAGGGGTGCGTCCAGGGTTCGATTGGAGGCCCAATCTTGTGGAATGTCCTCCTGGATCCACTTCTAAGGGGTCTGGAGCAGCGTGGAGACTACTGTCAAGCATTTGCGGACGATGTCGTGCTAGTTTTTGACGGAGACAACGCGCTAGAAGTACAACGACAGGCCAATGCCACCCTCGCCTATGTTCGGGAGTGGGGTGTCAGGAACAAGTTAAAATTCGCACCGCTTAAAACCAAAGCGATGGTTATAACGCGGAAACTGAAATACGACACACCACTTCTGAGCATGGGTGGGGTTGGCATTGAAATGTCACGACAAATCAAAATTCTTGGACTGACGATTGACGACAAGTTGACTTTTAATAATCACGTGACTAACGTTTGTAAAAAAGCTATAAACATCTATAAACAGCTATCTAGAGCCGCAAAAATTAGCTGGGGTCTCCACCCTGAAGTCGTACGACTGATTTATTCAGCCGCAGTGGAACCCGTTATCCTGTACGCGGCTGGTGCTTGGGCGCCGGCTACGAAAAAACTTGGTGTTCAAAAACAACTCAACGTAGTCCAGCGTGGGTTTGCCCAAAAGCTGAGTAGAGCATACCGCACCGTCTCCCTGAACTCGGCACTGGTGCTGTCTGGAGTGCTCCCACTTGACCTTAGAGTACAGGAGGCAGCAGCCCTGTTTGAGGCAAGAAGAGGGGTAATCCAGCCAGTTCTAGGAGACAGGGAGATAGAACAACTGGTGCCGTATGATCGCAGCTGGCACCCAGCTGAGCATGTGTGCCTGGAGTTCGAAACCCTGATATATCGACAACAAGTGGACAGCCACAATCACCAAGCTGTCAGAATATTTACCGATGGCAGCAGGATTGAGGGCAAGGTCGGGGCTGCACTATCCTTTTGGGATGGTGAAGCCGAGATCAAAGCCCTCAAGCTAAAGCTGTCGGCACATTGCACGGTCTATCAGGCCGAGCTCCTGGCCATATGCAAAGCAACGAGGGAAATCCTTAAACGCTCGGAGATAAGCTTTGGAATCTACAGTGACTCTAGATCAGCATTAGAGACAGTCATAAACCAAAGCTCCCTCCATCCCTTGGCAGTGGAAGTCCGAGACCATCTAAGGACCATTCGACTCCAGAATAAAGAAGTGTCTTTATTTTGGGTCAAAGCACATGCGGGTTTGGAGGGAAACGAACGAGCGGATGAGTTGGCAAAAGAGGCGGCCTTAAACACCAGAAGAAAGCCTGACTATGACCTGTGCCCCATTTCATTCGTCAAGCGACAAATCCGTATGGAATCGCTTGAGGAATGGAATCGGAGGTACAAGTCAGGTGAAACAGCCGCAATTACCAAGCTATTCTTTCCAGATGCAGCAGAAGCGTACAGGGTAATTCGGAAATTCGAGGCAACAAGCCTAATGACTCAGGTGATGACGGGTCACGGTGGGTTCTCCGAATACTTGTTCCGTTTCAAGTGTAAGGAGGACCCATCGTGTATCTGTGAGCCTGGTGTAAGCGAAACCGCAATGCACGTTCTACTGGAATGCCCCCTATACGCCTATAGAAGATACGAAGCTGAGCAGCTACTTAATTGTGACCTTACAGTCGAAAACTTAAGCGGTATCATGGCAGACAAGGAATTGAGAGAGAATTTTGTCAAATATTGTGAAGAAATTGTTAAAAAGGTATTGTTAAGAAATAAGTAGTTAAATAATTTATGATGAATATATATTATTGAATATATAGATCATGCATACATGTAAATCAGTGATAGAAATAAAATGGCAGTAATAGCTCTACAATTTTAATAAAATAGGCAATTATGTTAGAATAAAATAAACATGTAATCTAAGCAGTAAAAGAAAATAACTATGTGTTAGAATAAGTAAATAATAAGCAGTTAGATAAATTTGTGATGAATATATATTACTGAATATATAGATCATGCATAAAATATAAATAAGTGTACTAAATAAATAGAATTAATAGCTCTACAGTTTATATATGATAATTAAAATAAGTAAATATATTATAAAAAACATGTAACTCAAATATAAATAGAAACATAAGTATGTATATGAACAAGTAAAATAGATTGTTTAAGCCAAAAAACCCATAAAGGGTCTTTTATCCCAAGGGATAACGTTTTCAAATAAAGAACCCCGCATTTATCCTTTTACGAAAATAAGGTCTCTGATAACGTCAGAGGAGTTAGTCTCAACGTAGTGCCATTTTGAGATGGTGGTATGGGTAGGAAAAAAAAAAAAAAAAAAAAAAAAAAAAACCTAACCTAACCTAACCTAACCTAACCTAACCTAACCTAACCTAACCTAACCTAACCTAACCTAACCTAACCTAACCTAACCTAACCTAACCTAACCTAACCTAACCTAACCTAACCTAACCTAACCTAACCTAACCTAACCTAACCTAACCTAACCTAACCTAACCTAACCTAACCTAACCTAACCTAACCTAACCTAACCTAACCTAACCTAACCTAACCTAACCAGTCTCAGCCTGGCCGCCGTCGCGAACGGTCGAGTCCACTATATTGATCCGCTCGCCGGGTCAATTAAAATCCAATATCTTTGTTTAAAGTTACAAGTTTTAAGTTTTTATAATTCAAGCTTTTGCAATAGTGACCTGTCTACCCTGGATGGGAATCTGAGGAGCCCCAGCGTAGGCCTCCCTCATTTAACTCAGTGCCTGTTCGTTTTTACGGTGTCTGCGAGTGCTCTTGATCTCTTAAATCTGTGCCAGTGACTTTGACAGTGTCTTGGCCTGTCTACCCTGCTGGACAGGAATCTGGGGAGCCCCAGCTTCTTAAGTGCCCTGGACTTACTGTGCTTGTGCTGGTGATTGTGACTGTGCGTGTGATACCGTCTTGTGTAGTACCATCGGTAGCCCTATAAGACCATCAGCCATCATTTCTCTGGGCCTCCAGAGAAGCCCCCCAGGGTCATCATCAGGAACCCCCCAGGATCTGCCGCCGGAGCGCTAACTTGCTGCCTTGGGAGAGAACGAGAGAGGATACTTCACTCTACCTCTCTCCTCATCACTCTTCATCCTTCTTCATCACTCATCTTCACTCCTCTGCAATCTTCATCCCTCCTCATCCCTCCTCATCACTCTTCATCACTCATCTTCATTCCTCATCACTCTTCATCTCTCTTCATCACTCCTCATCCCTCCTCATCCCTCCTCATCGCTCTTCATCACTCATCTTCATTCCTCTTCACTCCTCATCACTCCTCATTCCTCCTCATCTCTCTTCATCACTCATCCTCATCACTCTTCATCCTACTTCATCACTTACCTTCACTCTTCATCCCTCCTCATACCTCCTCATCGCTCTTCATCATTCATCTTCATTCCTCATCACTCTTCATCTCTCTTCATCACTCCTCATCCCTCCTCATCCCTCCTCATCGCTCTTCATCACTCATCTTCACTCCTCTTCACTCCTCATCACTCCTCATCCCTCCTCATCTCTCTTCATCACTCATCCTCATCACTCTTAATCCTTCTTCATCACTCGCCTTCACTCTTCATCCCTCCTCATACCTCCTCATTGCTCTTCATCATTCATCTTCATTCCTCATCACTCTTCATCTCTCTTCATCACTCCTCATCCCTCTTCATCCCTCCTCATCGCTCTTCATCACTCATCTTCACTCCTCATCCTTCTTCATCACTCACCTTCACTCTTCATCCCTCCTCATACCTCCTCATCGCTCTTCATCATTCATCTTCATTCCTCATCACTCTTCATCTCTCTTCATCACTCCTCATCCCTCCTCATCCCTCCTCATCGCTCTTCATCACTCATCTTCACTCCTCTTCACTCCTCATCACTCCTCATCCCTCCTCATCTCTCTTCATCACTCATCCTCATCACTCTTAATCCTTCTTCATCACTCATCTTCACTCTTCATCCCTCCTCATACCTCCTCATCGCTCTTCATCATTCATCTTCATTCCTCATCACTCTTCATCTCTCTTCATCACTCCTCATTCCTCCTCATCCCTCCTCATCACTCTTCAGTGCAACCGACATTAGCTGCACAGAGGGTGTATCATGGATTTCACCAACATTCACGAACTGAACCTGAGTGATAATGATGTCCGTGGCCTTTCCGATTTCGATGATTCCGATCCCTTTGGCGATCTCTTCGACGATACTCGCAGTGACACTAAACTGATTCTTAGAAAACTTACTGAAGGCAAAAGCCTTACCAAAACCAACAAGGAATTCATCAAGCAAAGAGTAATTGACATTCTAACCCGTGTAGAACAGTTTTGCACTAAATATAAGGACCTCCCCACACCCATGCCGGCATCTACATCGAATCTTCCTACTTCCAAGCCGACACCTACACCAATGACTGATCACTCTATTGTTGAGGTGATAAGAGACACCATCAAACAAGAAGTCTCGAAGATACAAAAACAAACACCTGTCACTTACACTGACTCCTCACTCAGCCGGGCACCAGCTGTATCCCGTTATGCCTCTAAAGCTCCTATATCCAAATCTGCTATGACTATCTCCACAAAAACACCAGCAACCAACCATCAGGAGACACTACAAGCTTGGCACAGGAGCATTTCCTTTAAGGACACCAACTTCGCCCCCGCTGGAATCAAATACATATCCAATAATAAACTCATTGTAGAATTTGACAACCCAAAGCACAGAGAGATTGCCATTAACAAATCCAAGCTGCCCCTTAGTGAGGTAGAAGCTGAACCATGCAAAAAACTCAAACCCATGATTATCCTTAAGGGCATCCACAAATCTACCACGCCTGAAACTCTCACGGATATTATCCCTATACAAAATGATTGTGTCAGGGAAAACATCGTAGACAGGGAGGACTTCCAACTAAAATTCCAACGGGGAAACAAAAATCCCAACTTATATAATGCGGTCTTCATGGTCACCCCTACCTTGTGGAAGGCCATTACTGAGAATGGTCGAATCAACATCAGTCACCAACGCGTCCAGGCAGAGGATCACCCCCCTTTACTTCACTGCTACCAATGCCTACAATTTGGCCATACCAGGAACAAATGTACACAAACTAACCCAATATGCTCTTACTGCTCCTCATCCTCACATGTGTACAAAAACTGCCCAAACAAGAATGATCCCACTAAAATCACCTGCCACAACTGTGTTCAGTTCAACAAAGCCAAAAATCTTAAATCCAAGGACACCTCTCACAGTGCTACATCTAACAAGTGCCCCCTTGTTCTACACATGTTAAACAAGGTCCGGTCCAGGACCGACTATGGACTCTAGTATCATTCTCATCACTAATCTTAGTCACTTTCCCATTCCACTTTCTTAGCACTCTTGGGTCCGGATGATTGGATTTCGCTTCGCGGTGGTTAGGTCATGGCCCCTCTCTGAAGATGCCCCTGTTATCCTTACATTTATGTGATAGCATGGGCACAGAGGAGTGACAGGGGTGATTTTGAGGTGGGGCCTGGGCTTGGTTATCGCGATGTGAGTTTTATTCTTCCGGACCTTGGAGTGTTTTCTAATACAACTGGCTTATTGTGAATTTTTCTTTAACCTCTGTAACTATTTAATCAATGACACATTATCACTTCTATTCACTTTATCTCACCCTAAATATGTTCTCATTCTAATTTCTTAGCACTCTTGGGTCTGGATGGATGGATTGCGCCTCGTGGTGTGTATGTCATCGCCCCTCTTTGAGGACGCCCCTGTTATTGTTTCATCTATTTGATTGCATGTGTACAAGGAAGTGACAGGGGCGTTCTTGGGTGGGGCTTGGACTTGATCGCCGCGAGATGAGTTTTGTCCGTCCGGACCTTGGAGTGATTTCTAATACAACTGCCTTATTGTAAATTTTGAAACTTATCTTTTTGTCATAGTATAGTATAGTAGTATAGTAAGAATATTTATACTAAAAATTAAAAATCAAGAAAAGAAAAAAAAGGAAAAAAAAAAGGAAAAAAAATTGAAAGGGGAAAAAAAAAAAAAAAAAAAAAAAAAAAAAAAAAAAAAAAAAATTTTACAATCCATTATCTTTTAAGCATTGTAAATAATTAATTAAGGACTCTACTCACTTTATCATACCCACTGTTTTTACTCCTAACTTCTAACACCTCTTTGTAAATATTTTTCTGAATTAATACTGTAATAATAATATAAACCTGTACATATCTAGTTTTAAGAAATTCATTAACTCTATGTTTTAGCTACTTTTTTGGTTATTTATTTCAGTATTCATACATGCACATACCTAGTTTCAAGACATCCAGTTGCTTTTTAGATGTTAATATGTTTCAGCAACTTTTTCTAATTATATTTCTGTATTCATACATGTACATACCTAGTTTTAAGACATCCAGTTGCTTTTTAGATGTAATTATGCCACCAACATATTGGAACATTTTGTAATTATGTTTATTAATTCATACCTGTACATATTTAGTTTTAAAAAACTCATTATCTCTATGTTTTAGCAACTTTTTGTAATTATATTTCTGTATTCATACATGTACATACCTAGTTTTAAGACATCCAGTTGGTTTTTAGATATGCCACCAACATATTGTAACATTTTGTAATTATGGATCTGCATTCATGCCTGTACATTTCTAGTTTTAAGAAATTAATTAACTCTTTACTTTTCATTTGTATAAAATTTAGGGTATCATCCAGCATCTTAGAAAACTTGCTCAATTTACTTACGTAGTTAAATCCACTCTTGACAGTTGAGAGCAACGTGTACCCCAATAGCGCCGCGCTCTCAACATATGTCTTGACACATTCACTCATGTAAGATGCGAGGAGGGGGTTTTAGTCGGTAGGTCGCCTTTACAAAGGCGGAGTCCGACATAACCGCGGTTTTCCTTCCGCGGTATCCATGAGGATTTCCCCCTCCTCCACAAAAAAAAAAAAAAAAAAAAAAAAAAAAAAAACCTAACCTAACCTAACCTAACCTAACCTAACCTAACCTAACCTAACCTAACCTAACCTAACCTAACCTAACCTAACCTAACCTAACCTAACCTAACCTAACCTAACCTAACCTAACCTAACCTAACCTAACCTAACCTAACCTAACCTAACCTAACCTAACCTAACCTAACCTAACCTAACCTAACCTAACCTAACCTAACCTAACCTAACCTAACCTAACCTAACCTAACCAACCTAACTCCAATAGAACCAAAAGCTAGGCGATCGCCTAGTGTAAGGCGAAGTATAGGAGAGTGGGAATCAGGGAAGGCTTCACAAGCCTCCACCTCGAGAGCCGCTGCTCTGGATGAGCCCTCGAAGCCAAAACTGAAGACGACGCCCTCACAGGAGAGCAGATCCGTAAAGAGTAGAGTTTCATTAGAGGCAGCGAAGGGTCCGCCAGAGCAGATTGCTTCTACGTCTAGAAGGGTTCCGTCGGGGGAGCACCTGAAACAGAAGCAGAAGCCAACGCTCTCACAGGAGAGCAGACTAGAAACTAAAATTGTCTCTGGGGAGTCTACAGGAAGCCCGTTAAAGCAAGAAATAAAGAAGAAACCTGACAGACTAGAGGAGGCCAGGCACTGCGTCGCAAAGGCAAAACTCAATCTTGGAAACTCCAGGAATATTAAGACCGAAATAAAAGCAGCGGTAACACAAGCAGTGGAAAGACTTTACCAACTGGTCAAGGAATTGGATAGCGTGAAGAGCAAAGGGCCGTCTAAGGTGCCTGAACCACTACCAGCACCAGAACCAGCATCAGAACCAGCACCAGAACCAGCACTGGTAACGGTACCGACACCAGGCCTCGATGATCTGTCGAAGCAAATGGGAGAGCATAGTAAGCTGCTGAAAGAAAACAAGGAGGAGATGGCCAAGTTGACCGAGCTTTTGAGGGCACAGCAGGAGATGTGCGAGGGAAGGGGCACGTACGCCAGTGTCGCAGCCGGTCCAACAAGGCAACAGTCTCTGGAAGGAGCTGCTATGCACTCCATCGTCATAACATCCAGCGATGACCAGGAAACGGGAGACCAGGTGTTTGAAAAAATTAGGAAGTATGTAAATGCCACGGAAGAAGGAGTGAAGATTGATAGGATTAGGAAAGCAAGAGATAGAAAGGTGATACTGGGATGTAGGGACATAGAGGAAATGAGAAAGGTTAAAAGCAGGATTGAAGAGAAAGGGGGGCAATTAAATGTGGAGGAAATTAAGAATAAAGACCCTCTTATAGTGCTGTATGGTGTCATTCAAAGCCACACTGATGAGGACATCATCAAAGCCATCAGAACACAGAACAAGCATTTGTTGAGTGATGTGAGTGGTGATGATGACCGCATTGAAATCCGCTTTAGAAGGAAAGCGAGAAATCCTCTCACTGCACATGTGGTCGCCAAAGTATCACCAAGGATCTGGCAACGCCTTACGTATGCGGGGGCAGTACATATTGATGTGCAGAGGGTCAGGGTCGCGGACCAGTCACCTCTTATACAGTGCTCGCGCTGTTTAGGGTACGGGCATGGGAAGCGATTCTGTCATGATGCTGTCGATGTGTGCAGCCACTGTGGAGGCGCGCATATGAAGGCCGATTGCGCAGATTGGCTTGCGGAGGCACCTCCTAGCTGCATCAATTGCACTAAGGCAAAAATGGACAGAGCAGACCACAACGCGTTCGGAAGTGAATGCCCGGTGAGGCGCAAGTGGGAAACACTTGCGAGATCCACCGTGGCGTATTGCTAAGGGCGCCCTGTACAAGATCATGCAAGCCAACCTCCAAAGGATGAGATTAGCAACCGATGAGATCCTGGTAGAGTCCGACAAGCGCAGAGCTGCCATAGCGTTACTCCAAGAGCCCTATGTGGGCGCAGAAAGGAAAATGCGGACACGTCGGGGTGTAAGGGTCTTCCAAAGCACTGAGCAAGGGGAAGGGACTGTTAAGGCGGCAATCGTTGTCTTCGACCAAAGCCTTGACATCATACAGTACCCGCAACTCACCACAAATAACATCGTTGTGGTGGGAGTCCGAACCAGTGCCTGGAAGATCACGCTGGTGTCCTATTACTTCGAGCCAGATCAACCCATAGGCCCGTACCTTGAACATCTGACCCGGATCACGGAGAAGCTAGGGACATCGAGGTTGCTAATTGGTGGTGATGCTAATTCAAAAAGCACCTGGTGGGGGAGCATTGTAATTGACAACAGAGGTGAGGACATGGTGGGGACTCTCGACGAACTGGGCCTCCAGGTCTTAAATACGGGTAATATCCCGACTTACGACACCATAAGAGGTGGCCAGCGATACCACAGCTATGTCGACGTTACAGCCTGTTCGACTGACATGTTGGACTTGGTGGAGGACTGGTTTGTAGAAGAAAATCTCACGAGCTCGGACCATAACTGCATTACATTCAATATAAAACTGAAAAAATCTACAGGAATGAATATTACTAGAACAACTAGGCTCTTTAACACAAAAAAAGCAAATTGGGAGATGTTTCATGAGAAACTTACTCAATTAAACATAAGCAACAAATTAACATTAACAAACATACACCAAATAGATACAGTAGACAATTTAGAAAAAGCAATAGAAATTTTTACCAAAACAATCACAGAAGCAAGCACAAAAACAATGCCAAAAAAGAAAACTAAAGAAACACTTACCATGCCATGGTGGTCCGAGAAGCTCGCAGAGATGAAAAAAGTAGTCACCACCAAGAAACGCAGGATCAGATGCGCCGCGCCGGTCCGGAGAGCTGGTGTTGTCGAAGGGTACCTGAAACAGAAAGAAGAATATGAGCTGGAGGTGAAGAAGGCACAGGTTGAGAGTTGGAAGGAGTTCTGTGGGAGACAGGATAGGGAGGGGCTCTGGGAGGGGATATACAGGGTAATTGGCAGGACAAGGAATAGGGATGAAGATCTGCCCTTGGAGATAGAGGGATCAGCATTGGACGCAAGGGGTTCTGTCAGGTTACTAGCAGAAACCTTTTATCCCGATGACCTCACGGAAGGGGATAACGCAGTACATCGCCACATCAGAGAACAAGCGGAGCGAGTGAACGATGGAGAACAAGATGGTTCCTGTGATCTACCTTTCACGCTGACTGAACTCCAAACGGCGATGGGCAGCTTCAACCCCAAAAAAGCCCCAGGCGCAGATGGGCTCACTGCTGATATATGCGGTCAGGCAGTCGCTAACAACCCTGACCTGTTTCTGGGATTGCTAAATAAATGCCTAACACACCAGCATTTCCCTAACCCATGGAAGGAGGCCATTGTGGTAATCCTTAGAAAACCGGGTAAGGATAAGTACACCGTGCCCAAGTCATACAGACCAATAGGGTTATTACCTGTGCTTGGAAAGGTGTACGAGAAGATGTTGATGGCCCGAATCAAACACCATCTGCTTCCGAGGATGAGTACACGGCAGTACGGATTCATACCCCAGAGGAGCACCGAGGACTCCCTCTATATGCTAATGAAACATATTCGCACAAAGCTGGATCAGAAGAAGATTGTAACACTGGCGTCTTTAGATATAGAGGGAGCGTTTGATAGTGCCTGGTGGCCATCCATGAGGGTCCGACTGGCGGAGGAAAATTGTCCGGTTTATTTGAGGAGGGTCATCGACAGTTATCTGAGTAACAGGCGGGTTA